>JAVXUP010000010.1:0-187500 GCA_033070095.1 Escallonia herrerae
GAACTGAGATGGGTAAAGTGAGAAGAGTGATGAATGACGCAACACGAGAAGCGTCGTATGGCTCTGATGCAACACGACGGCTGAAATAGTCACATATCTCACCAATTTCAGACTGGGTTAGTTCCTCTTGAGTAGTAGCTGAATTTTGCTGCGAATGATGAAAATGCTTTACACTGAGAACTTGGAGAAGAAGTTGAACTCTGTGTACACTAACAGCAAATACATAGCCCCTGTAATATATATATGAATTCAGAATCAAGTCAGGCAAGAAACTTGAAGTCAAAAGATGAGCATGTCTAAGTAAGATTGGAATTGAAAATTATGGAGAAAACTGGGTTGGTGGCTTGACTATGGCAAGCAAGCAATAAAGGGGAAGAGAGTGGACTTTGCCTCCCCTTTGCAAGGGCTCGGCAGCGCAAACTACTGCAGATGGCACAAAACTTTCGTTCAATCAAGTATTTACCTCCATCGGAACTTAGGAAATAAATCCTAGCCACTAGCTACTTGGAGAACAAGAAACCAACAATGACTAAGGTACCATAACACAGTAACAAAAAAGACTTGACTAGATTAAACCTGGACACCTGATCAATAATCAATAAACTAGGCCTAATGCTGCAATATAATTTCTAAAATCTTACATAATAACAATAAGATAAAAGCCAGTCTCCTGACTTGAGACTTTGATTCCAGGCCAGTGTCATGTTTCGGCCCAATCCTTGTATGGTGGGGTTCACTTAAGACCAGTCTCCTGACTTCTTTGGCCAAGGAGGTTTCAGCTGTGAACTTGTGGCTTGCCTTTCTTTGTAAGGATACAGTGAACTCCTCGCTTTCCATACAGATTTCAAGGGTAGGAGTTTGAAATAGTGGAGATTTTGTTGGCCGGTAGGTTTTCAATATCTAGCATAGGCTTCCTTTGTCTCATGTGATCAAGGTATTAATTCCCTATAGCAATGTACTTCCTAGGACAGCCTTTCTATAACTTCTATAAAATTGTGCTATAACATGGACAACATTGCACTATGGTCTTACCCCACAAAAAAACGCAAGGCTGGCTGCTCCTGGTCCAGGTTTAACAGTGCACCTTCATTATCCTTCAGAATTGAACCCAGGATCTCTTTCAAAAGATCAGGCAACTGTGCAAACAGCCACAATACTCCAAGGTATTTAAGAATACCTCTAAGAACCTTCTTTAGAGCAACAAGAGGAACCCATCCACCGCCATAACCTCCATCATCCCCAAGTCCAATGATTGCCGTGTTCAGTTCTCCTCTCACATGAGCAGGAACAGCGGCACCGGCTGCTCGTAAAGGGAAACCAGAGTTTACTACGGACAAGTTGGAGGATGCTGGAAGAGCATGTCCAACACGATTGAGACCAGCCACTTGATTTCCTGAACGAGTCACTCCACCAGAACCGGGAAGATTACCTCTGCTTCCATTGGCCACCGGTAGCTGCGAAGCTGAACTTGAACTTGAATTGTTTCCATTAGATAGTCCAACTGTCTGTTGACCCCCTGTAAAATTAGGGTCTAGGCCATTCAATTCCTGGGCAACATGCTCCATGATGAATGGTCGAAATTGTGGGCACGGTAATGATCCTCCAACTGACGGACCCCCCTTGGGCGGTGTTGCTGGTTGCAACCAGACCTGATCACCGGCAAAACACCGCATGTCAACCGCAAAATTTTTACGATAAATTATACGAATCCAGTAGGGGCCACGAAGTACAACAGAGACATCAATTGGCAAAAGTGAGCTTGGAACAATGCCGGGTCCACCTCGCCCGGCAGCGGCGGCAGCGGCGGCCAACATTGCAGGACCAGATAAAGCCTGACTGGGGTTTGAGCTTAAACTGCTAGGCAAGTGCCCCTGAGGGAGAATGTACCCACCTTGTTTTGAGATAGAAGATAAAGAGGATGTAACACCGGGGACACCAGAAACAGGGGCAGCCCGCGCAGGCCGTGATGCAGCAGCAAGAGAATGTAAGGGTCCTGCAGTGAGGCGGATGCAATCCAAAAGGGATGCAACTTCAGCTCCATTAATGAAATCTTCTAAAAACTGCAGGGAAAAGAAAACATATGATTATCGTGGCAAACAACTATAGAAATACAACTAAAAAGGCGGTTCTTATATTCAGAAATCTGCAAGAATCTAGACGGGAAACAGGCGCACAGAGTCTTTAATTATGCATCAGAAAGCACAAAAAAGATTAAGCAGATTTTCATGGACAGTTAAGGTTACAAAAAGCCTAAATACATGCCCGTGTCGGACACTCGACACTTGGACATGGGTATGGGATCTGTGTCCGACACTTACGATAAGATATTGCACCATGAGCACTATCTTGTAGTGTTTCTCTTTGGTTTTTATTACTTTGAGATGAGCCAAGTTCTCAATAAAAAACATGTGCTATACATAAAACACCATTTACCTTAGGAATGACAAAAAGTACTAATATGTATAAACAATTTGTCGTGTCCCCATGTTTTATGGATTAAAAAATAGACGAATCCCACACTTGGACACGTATCCGACATGGACACTCGCACCAAGTCCATGTGACAGAGACTACAAAAGAAGAAAATTTCAACTTTGAGGTAAAGAAGATGACAGGTAAGATAGACTTGGTAGAATTTTAGATCGTATGCAACTACAACTGTCTTGTTCTTCAGAGGTCGTAGTTAATAAGTAGAAGAATAGAAGGGATCAAATTCACCGGTCAATATTTAGAGGTAACTATCAAAAGTAATAGAACCTATGTTATCTGGACTCTTCGAAATGTGTGAAGTACCCGTGTCGGACACTCGACACTTGGACATGGGTATGGGATATATGTCTGACACGTGTCGTGGATATGCCACTAAGATCACTCCCATTTTTTTTCGGACTTCATTGCTTTCAAATGAAGAGAGTTTTAAGTAAAACATTGTGCGTAACGTAAAACACCATGTTAACTGAGAAATTACGAAAAGATATCAATAAATAGGAATATTTTGTCGCGTCCCCATGTCTTGGGTTTTGAAAATTAGACGAATCCGACACACGCGTTACTTGGACACTCGGACCGAGTCCATGTAACATAGAATAGAACTGAAGAGAACTAATACTGGTTCGCCATCCTGTCCCCAAATACTACAACTGTAAGAAGGTATTTAGTATGTTGGCAGTGGTCTAGGTCCTAGTATGCTATAGAACCCTCTGGGGTTCATATAATCGAGATATGCCGCCTTTTATTCGATTAGCAACCCAAATTGCTTCATTGGTTGTTGGACATAATATGTAGTTTTTGAAATCATGAGCTTGCACTGTTAACACCAGCTTATTATTCTCTCTCTTTCCTCTTACTATGTTAAACCCCACATAGAAATCAGAAAGAAAGTGCCAATACAGGAGCATCTGCTATTTACTTGGACCGCACACTGCTCATTATAATTTCAACTTCTTACAAACAAAAAGAATAATTATATAGCATGTTTTGAACAAAAGGAAAAAATAATTTAGAAGTTGACTAGCTATCGCTTATCTTAACTCCACAAAGTCTTCCCCCAACCATCTTGGATTGAAAATAAGAAAGCATAGTCACCAATTCTGAGGTCATCGTTTGTAAAATGATGCTATCAAACCAAATTAGAATTAATCTCCCATTCTCCAAGCATATACAACAGTAGCGTCACTCACACCAATCTGCTCCTCCCTACTCGTTAATACTTCATGTATCTACTGAATTGTCGTCTCTCTTGTTCTCTTACCCTGTCCATTTTCATTTACGCATTAAGTGACATGCCGTAAGAAGGTATTTTGCAAAGCAATCATGACAAGAAAATCATGACTTCCACATTAGAATCAAATTCTTTCCATAAACAAAAGAAAAGTTCAAAGAAAAAGTTCTCTTATTGGCTAGACCATGTGTGAACTTTATGAGAGATTTTGAGCCAAAGACAGGATCCAGGTTATTGCATAAGTTCCAGGCAATTTAAGGGAATAAATGCAGATGACAGCCTCTTCAAATTCCGTACCATCACAAGGATCTAATATTCGAGAATAAAAAATGAGAAATGAGTCGGACGGAAGAAAAACCAATAGAAGCCAAAGCTAATGATACGGACCTTGGTATGAGGCCAAAGCTGGTCTGGAGAAACGTGCATCGTGCAGCCCTCTTTACCAGACTCCCATTCAACAACAAATCTAGCAAGGACTGGTGCACCAAAACTGAACCACAAACTCATGAGTCCAACTGCCTCAATTCTAAATGCCCTCCTCATCTGTTCTGAGAGCCTATCAGCTGCCTCAATAGAACCTTTCCCTCCAAATTGTACTTTACCATCAGCATTCGCACTATTTTCCTCCAATTTCTCATCTGACCTTACTCCAAGCAATTTCCGCATTCCAAGTGCAAACATTCTAGCATTAGAGATCCTTTGAATATCTGCCACCAACTTCTTTATGCTATCAGCCTCAACATAATTGTAACTGAGAACGACGCCTTCCGGATCATAACGAATGTGGGAATCTATATCAGACATATTGGCAATCCGAACACCAGACCCCCATGGAGTGAAATTGCTTCCCTTCTGAAGCTCCCACAAGTCCCTGAAGTGCTGGTCGTTGATTTTAACATCCCAATACATGCTTCCAGGTCGACCAAGTCGCAAACATATGTGTTCCCAGGAATCACCTCTTACAAATGGGAGTCGGAACCATAAGTTTGAGGATGCATTTCTCAGACCCACTTCTTCAGTATTAGGGATGTCCAGTGCCTCCATCTGACTAGTTAATCGGGCATGTTTGATACAGAGTGAGCAGTGCCTGACCACATGAAGAAGAGCTGAAACGTATATATTAGAAGGAGCATTGCCTTTATTGGCCTCAGCTATAAGATTAGCATAACTGTATCCTTCAGTTTTACTAATCATTTCTGCCGAAATGAGTGTTCGAGACACAGGCTGTTGGGCGCAATCTGGTTCGCCGATTTTTCTTCTCTTAGAAGAACCTCCACCACTAAACTCCAGGCAATGAAGAGACGAGATTATGTTTAACATGTCTGAAATGGTACGCTTCCCTGATGTTCTATCATATCTAGGAACAGTATCAAAACCTGAGCTAGGACAGATTGCCGAATCGGCTGTTTGTGCTGGAAAGAAAGCACACGGTTCAGAAATAAATCAATCTGCAAAACTTGCTTTCTAAAATTCAAAAATCACAATTTAACAGAAAGTTTCAGAGTAGATTCCTTACACACAGGAGCTGTAACCAAAGGGCTGATTCCAGAAACTCTAGAATTTCCAGCTAGAACCCCAGTAGCAGAGTTCCTGGGACCATTCACTTTTGAGCTTGCTGGAGAAAGCCGAAGACCAGTTGGTCTGGGTGGTGATAGGAGTCGACTTGATCGATTTCCAGATGTGGTCAACTGAACTTCATCCACTGTCATATAGTTACTAACTTCGCCATGTGGGGACCTAAGAGAAGCCAAATCCTGATCAGACTTTGAGGCAGATAGTCTCTTCACAGTTGTGCTCCTTCCTGGGCCAGGAGACAAAGAATTGGCCGAACCTGACTGCATCAACCCCTTCAGATTGCCTGATGAATAAGATGGGCTGTTGTAATTAGGGCCTAAACTCGTAAATTTTGCAACACCTCCCTCCCACTTAGGAGAAGATGCTCCAGGTTTAATACCATGAAGGTTCATTTGTGCAGAGCCAATATGAGAGGCAGGGGAAGTATTATATGTTGAAGTGGCACCCTGGACAGGTAAAGGAGCAGAGGATCCTCTCTCAAGCTCAAACACTTCATCCACAATTGAAGAAAAGCTTGATGGAAGACCGGAACCAAGCATAGAACCTTCGAGGCTGAACTCTGGAAGAAGACCATGTTCAGAAGTCTGATTAGCGCCCACATCTTTTGAGGCTGATAATAGTTTTCCACAGTCAAGAAGGCTCAAATTGAGTTCATCTTCAAGCATCTGCATCAGACCTATGTCAATGTTTTTTAAGCGGATCACATGATTCATGTCACCAAATGACAGAGCTTTCCCTGACGGATCTGGCTGAGTCTCTAGTAATGTAAAAAGAGGCTTGAAAGCCTTGTCAAGTTGCATTAGCAAAAAATAAGAGCTCCCACATTCTGGGAATCCCATAAGCAACATATTTGAACCATTCAAAATGCTCTTTGGCACCTTCACTGCAGCGAATCCATGTTCATAAACCTGCAAGAATCAAGTGAACATAACACCAAATATTTGGATAGCCTCAAAGAAGAAGATAAGTGCCAGCATTGAATCAGCAGGGCCCAATTAATTATTCAGTAACTCCTAGAAATAGAAGTTCTTAAAGACAACTGAAACAAGACCTAAAAAACTTGCTATTAGCTGCGATGCCCATAAAAAGAGATATGCTTAAATTTTGGGTTCAGTAAAAACACCTTGTAGTTACAGCGGACAAAAGACAGTTTCTCGCTTAACATGAGTTCGAACTCAATTTCGAAATCTCACAAGACCCCGTTTAAGAATAATAAATTACACAGTAAATTATGCGTCTCTCATACCGGTGTTTATTCAAAGCACAAGCTGTAGAGACGGTATAATCAATTTAGCGATAAGCTCTGAACTACCATGTTTGGGATACCAGAATTTAATATAAGATTCTCAATCATCCCCAACTCAAATCACCTCAACTCAGCCTTTACAACTTAATACCATTCTCATTCTAATAGTTTACAATCCTAGAATTTCCAACTCAAATTCATCTCAAAAGCATTTGCACCAAACTAGCGGATGCACTAGTTTCACACACTAGCATTTGGCTCTTTGAATTCACATGAATCTCATTCGGTATGTTCATTTAATTTCCTCTAGAGTATTTTGGCAATAGCATAAAAAGTTTTTGATCGCTTGCAGATTTAGGTCGTAATTTGGTTTTCATTTAAGAAATGATGTGCTAATATATAGCAAATGAAGCATGTAATTAGCCACAGAAGAAAATCAGAACGAAAGACCTAAAAAGGCAGAAAACTTTTAAGATCGTAAGGATCACTAAAAATGAAGTCATAACTAACAGTGTCCATTAATTTTTGCCTTATAATATAACCTCATTATTGAATTCAAAATGCCACGCCATGGCGATAATACTGTTCAGAAGTTCTAACGAAAAAAAGGACCTGATGATGCTCAAAGGGACCATTTCAAGTTTCAACACACAGACAGTCCAATCAAACACTGTGTTTTGATAATCATTGTAGCGAGCAACTCATAGTGAAAGCTCAAGAGTTGCGAATATTAGGGAATATGAGACTTGGTAATTTTGTGCTTGGACCATTGGACAGGCTGCCAGTTCCAAAGAATGGGAGCTGATAAGATATTTGAAGCTTAAAGTTCTCCTGTGCCTGTTGACAAACTATGGTATTAGGTCAAGAACCTGGTTATCCCAATAGTTTCAACCTTGAACAGGTTCTTTACGTGGTATGGCTGATTTTAATGTCTGTGTAAGCTTATTCTTCACAGAATTTTGTTCCTTTGTATACCTATATGCTAATTCTTTCTTGATTCCTCCGGCAGGCTAACGGTCAAAAGTGTTGAACTTGGACAGTGCTTGTTCCAAGAGTTAGAGCTCCTTTTGACTTTTAGCACTTGGTGATATTATATACTCTTTTCTGTGCTGTTACCCCTTGCTTGGTCAGAAAATATGATCATTGGTCAGTTCCACTGCAAGTCCAAGTGGTCACTCTGACACTCTGCTACCCCAAGCTCACGGCATTTTCAAGCTTCTAAAGTTCATTCAATATTTGGTCTGCTTTTGAGCTAGGAAACATCAATCCGAGCTGAAATAGAGAGGGTTAGAATGGTCAGAAACTATGATCATTGGTCAATCGTTCGGTGGAGTTACACTGCAAGTCCAAGTGGTCAGTCTGACTCTCTGCCACCCAAAGCTCAGGGCATTTTCAAGCTTCGAAAGTTCATTCAATATTTGGTCTGATTTTGAGATAGGAAATATCAATCTGAGCTCAAACATAGAGCGAAAGGGCTTCTGATGCAAAGTACCATTCTGCAAGAAAAAGTAGGAATCCCAGGGAAAAGATGCAGTCATTCTTATGCTAACTCTTTTATATATGGACATTCGGAACGCCAGATGTAAAATTGCAATTCATTTTATTATCCAATCCCGAACAGGACAGCCCTAGAAAAGAGCGAGTTTGCATGGGGTAATCATCTGAGAGCTGATGCTAAATCTGGTCAGGGTGTATTGCCGGCTATCCTTACTTCTGATAGACTTACAAACAAAAATACAACGTCCCCTATACTTTGCAAATGCTTTTCTGACTGCTAAATAGATTTTAGCCTTTCTTCCGAAATAAAACACATTATAAACAACTGTCAGAAATGTCTTCTCTGTTTTTGATTTGTGAATGGACAAAAATAATAATTTCCAAGTGTATATGCATGCCTGCATGCTGCAGACTGTCAGTGAGTTCACATAAATATAATCTATCCAACAAATAAGTCTGAAGTCTAAACATAAACACAATAGCAGATATGATTACCTCAAGGCCAAGAAACCTGCCAATACATGCATATAAATGCAATGTACTTTTGCTTCTCAAGTTTATGAAAACTTCGGCAGCAGTCATGCTTCCCTGATTTAAAGCTTCCTCACATTCTAGCAATGCTGAAGTTGCAAGGATGTTCCTGGACGACTGGAGAAGAAAGCTTCCGTTCCTGCAAGTCAAGAAAGAAAAAACTCAAGCTACTATTGAGAACAGGATGAGAGCCAATGTAAGAAGGGACAGAGGAACCCCATCCTTTCTCATTCTATTCTTTTCTTTCAAGGCAATTTTAAATTGAGAACAGACTCCACTAACTTTTGAAAAAGGAATGGCACGTGAGAAATTATGCCATTATTAATAATAGAATATTCAGAACTCGAATCATGACAAGCAATAACATAATTCCCACTTTTGAAGGAACAAATAACCCTTTACTCATACAGATATTAGCATGGCTCATGAACTTGTTTTTGTAGATCGCACCCATTGCTCCTTTCTAGAGCCCTACAGAGAAGTCGCTGGGGTATAATCGAGCTCAGATACGCTCCAAAGATTTCAACTTACTGGACAGCTGCTGGCAAGAAAAGCTAGTCTAAGAGGTTTTCGTTAAGCAAGCTCACGTAGGACGGAAAAACTTAACAAGTTAACCTTATTGCTCGACTAATGAATTCCAAGCTGATAGGGGACTTGACCAGGAATTAGATCAGAGCCCTATAAATGTACTGTACTTATATGTGAGATTGTATGCAGCAGTCCTGGTATAGGTTACTTGAGGATGACATAATCAATCTGCAGTTCTCTTATGCAACACACTGATTCATCAGTAAAGGGTCAAGTAAGATACGATGGTACACCATCAACATGTTGAACCTAGTCCATAGTTCTCTCATGATGTAACATATAGATACATCCTAGAAGAAAGAACCCACGACCAAGGGTCAAAATACAGTTGGACCTAGCAGCCTATTTTAAACACCCAGCAAAGCAAGGTCAAATCCATGGCTGGTCGGATTAACAAATGATATTGAGCAAACAAAAAGGTAAAAGGGACTAACAGATCATCATGGCATAGGTCAGTGGTCTGCCAGTATTGAGAAGCATGTAAACATTGAGGTGCAGATAATGGAAACTATTGAAAGGGGGACTTGGCAATTATTTAGACCTTGACTATGAAGATAATGAGGAAAAGGCTACATGTTTTTTGCATATTGGCTAGAAAAGAAGATTCTGGTAATATAGGGCCTTCAATAACCACCGTGATGATCTGTGATGTATCTAACAGTGTCATGACGCTGTTAAATTTGGGGAACGTCATGAAATCATGGTTTCCTATCTGGAAAATATGCAATCAGAGCTTACAAAATTAAGGTTGTAAATAAAAACCCTTTGTAGAAGTGTGTGAATAAATCTTAACATAAAAACTTAGGCATTGTATAATGAAGTTCCACCTTCTCTCCGCAGTCATATCCCTACAGATTTTGTCAAATGTTAATATGACAGATATATTGTTCATAAATATTTGTTCGTCTCTCTGTATTATTCTGCATATGACACTTTCATCCATCACAACTACGAAGCACGTTGTACAATGAAATCCATGAAGTATTCTGGTAGTCCTCTTGCAAAGATACCCAACAAAGCTCTGGCTTGACTGTCCTCCTTTTACTCGTTATATCTGCTTTACTCCGATTTTTCTAGTATCTCTAGGAATCTCCAGGTGCTATTATATTTCTTTGGCGTACAGCAGTACAGTCATAGCCACACATGCAATCGCCAAGAGAGAATAATTCTGCGGACTTGTCAGAACTTCAACACTTCGCACAAGGCGTGGGAGGGCACTGGAGAAGGTTCAAGGATCCAAAGAGGGGACGTCAGTAGTATACTGGACTTTAAGGAGGGAGCGGGAGCAGGAACGGGTGCAAGGTTCAGCGGCAGGATCATGCAACTAAGCTTCAAACACCCAAGAAAGGAATCATGGTCAAAATTTTCCAACAATCAGACAAGTGGACACTCCTAACAACCCAAGATCCCTTCTTGTGGCTTTCGTAACAGATGGTAGGTACCCGAAAAAAGAAGGCATAATCAAGTGGGAATGACAAATTGAGTTAAGTATCTACGTAAAAGAAAAGGCTATTTTATTGCAATCATTTGAAGCAATGTACCGTCTTCGTTACCTTGTTAACCAAAAAAGTGTGGTGCTTAATGACTTGTTGAAGAATGAAAAACTTTTATATGATGAGATTGCTTCCAAAAGTGTTCCATATTCAAACCAGTCATAAACCACAAAGTTCCTTATGTCTACTAGCAAAAACAAGACAACTAATAGTTTCAAATAATTGCAATAAAGTAACATCTCCCTCTATCTTTTGAAGGTAAGTTCATCAAACTGTCTTATTTGTGTCCCCTTTTATACCATTAGCTGCTTTGATCTAACTTCTCTTAGGAGTACCTAGAATTCAACACGTGCTAAAGTTTATCTTTGACATACAACAGTACCGCCACTGCCACACTAGTAATCAGATCTTTTTTTTTTTTGGATCGTCATCAATAATTCAGATGACTTGTCTGAGCTTCAACAGTTAGTTGCACAAAGCATCGAAGGGAGAGGGAGGCGGAGGAGGTACAAGGTTCCCAAGCTGTAAGCGTCACTAGTATACTGGAGTCTGGACCTTAAAGTATGTACCGGCGTGGGTGTGAGGCTAGGTAGCACGAACACGGACACGGTGTCGGACACCGACACTGACGGGGACACCGGACACCACAATTTCCAAAAAATCAGATTTTGGACACCGGAGGACACTGCTATTTTTTTAATATATTTTTATTATTATTATTATTATTATATAATACATTTCACAATCTAAAATAACAAAATAACTAAGTCAAAAAAACATTTCTGAAATTAAGTGCTGGACAAAATAACTAAGTAAAAAAAAAATACAAAGAGAGGGACTTCACTTAATCAGTAAAAATGCAAGAAACGAGTCAAACGACTCTTGGCAGAGGGAGAAAAAAAAAGAAGAAAGACGACTCTTGACAGATGGAGAAAAACGAAAGAAAAAAGGGAGACTTTCTGAATAGAAGAAAAAGGAGACGAGATTGACGAAGGACCTGTGGGTCAGCGACGGCGGCGGAGGACCTCCGGTGATGATCAAGTGAACTCTGGCGATGGCGATGGCAACGGCGACGGCGACGGCGACGGCGACTGGATCTGTCAGCTTCAACTTCGGAATGTCGGCAACTGAGCTCCGGCGACAGATCCGAGTCGGTAATGGCTCAGAAGGGCACCTGTGAGGCGAGAGATAAGGAGATGGCCGTGAGGTAAGAGAAGCAGATGGTCCGACACTGCTCCATGCCGTGTCCGACACTCCTCGGCGAAGTGTCCGACACGGTGTCAGAAATTATAAAAAAAATCTGACACCGATTGGCGGTGTTCGACACGTGTCGGCCGGTGTCCAGAGGGTGTCGGGGTGTTTGTCCGTTTAGGACACCATACCTCCACCTAGGAGAGGTGTCCGTGCTTCCTAGGTGCGAGGTTCTGAGGCAGGAGTCACAGGATTTAAGGATCATGCAAGCAAGCTTCAACACTCCAAGATCAAACACATGGTCAAACTTTTCCAACAATCACATATTTTAAACACCCCCAATCTATCCTTGGTGCTCTGTTACCCGATCAAGCAAGAATATGAACAAGTTTAATAGTATCTTCGTAAGAAATGAAATATGTTTACCTTACTCCAATTATTTAAAGGTATGGCTTGTCTTGGTTCAGTTGCTAACCAAAAGAAGTTGGTGCTTAATGACTTGGTAATGGTCAAAAGTTTTTCGTACTCAAGCAAGTCAAGAACCACAAAAATCCTTCCTTTTACCAACAAAAACAAGACAAGTCACAGCTTCAAAGAATGGTAATAAAGTGGAATAGCTTATTCAAAAGATGCATACCGAAGTTTCTCAAACTCCGACTTAACTATGTCCTATTCTCCCTCTTTATCTGCTTTAATCTAATTTTTCTATCGTCCCTGGAACTCAACCTCGTCAGAAAATTTTCTTTCACATAGAGCAGTACCGTCCCTTTTCTTGGTTCCCAAGAAAAAGTTCCACATGACTTGTCAAACTTCCTATATTTAGTTGTAAGAATCATAGTTGCGAGATTCTTCAATTATGTAGTTGCACTCCCACAGTGGAATCTCGCTTTCAAATCATTAGCTTTCCCCTGGTAACAAAGAAGGAATCAATAAAAGTTTAGGATCCGACACCGTGATAAAATACAACCCTCATGATCAGACCATGACTCCGACTTTAATAGCACCTCATTTGGGTGGGAATAAATCAAAATTTAGGATCCGACACCATTATAAGTTACAACCCTCATGATTAGACCATGACCCTGACTTTCATAGCACCTTATTTGTGTCATTACTACCACTAAATTGCTACAAAGTGATTCAATTGTGTCTTCTTAACACATGACAGCATGGAGTAGAGTGTCTAAGCTCTCTGCAGTTTTCCACTTGGTTCAACTATGGTGTTTGTCACGGTCCTGAATACTTATAGCTTAACAATTATGTAAGGTAAGCTTCAGTATTATGATATCTTTAAAGCTTCAAAAGCAATTAGTTATATTTCATGTCCTTGGCACATAGCCCATTTTTCTTTTGTCAAGCGAAATAACACTTTTAACCAAAAAATTTCCTTTGAGCTCATGGCTCCATTTCAATCCTATATGCAAAATCAAAAGACATTCATGGGCTAGCAACCCATTTTAGTTAACCACCAAGAAACACTATTCTTACTGGCAATGATCTGAGGAAAAGGGGACTGATTTACATCAATCGGTGCTTCCTTTGCAAAGAAAAAGACAAAGAAAGGTACTATTTTTAGAGTCCTGTCCTGTTAAACATATTTTCTTGAGAACCACAATGAACATTGGCTGTCAGCTTGGTGTCTTCTCATTACCTTCGGCCTTGTCCTTTGTACATAACTGAGTCAAACTTTTGCCTTAATTAAAAAAATTTTGCACATACCAACAGCTGACTACTCTTATTAGATAGATACATTTTTCTTTTTCTTTTTTTTTTTTTGAGTACCACAACAACATAGAGCCATCAGCTCGGGCTTCCCTCCTTTGCCTTTAACCTAGCCTAAACCACATACTTCAGAGCACCTTGTGCCACCTCTTTACTTCTTCATAAACAACTTTTTGATCTATTAATCCTTCTTGTAACCATAAGGTCATTACAAAAACAATTTTATGCATGATATAACTGTAGTTATTCAAATATATACATAGACAAAAATGAAAACTAGGCATTTCTTCTTATAGGTAGCAGGAAAAAACTTTTTTTTATCTCTCCTCCCCTCCACAGCCACAATTGATCAAGACCAACCTTAACAAAAATAATGTAGGACCCATAGGATAAAGAGATGGGAGAGAACTGAATTGGTAGAACAGAAAGGGGAAGTACGAGCAGAGAAATTAGCTCTTAAATCAAAAGAAGATTGAAAACAAGGGAGGTAGAAACCCTGGGAGTTTTTAGGGGACAATATTCTGGAATTTAATTAATCAAAACTAACAATCCATTGAATAGAAGGCCTTTTTAGTTTCTTAGGAAACTAAAAACCCTCATAAAAATTAAATCCCAAGTGAAATCCTATTTAAATCCCTAAATTGAAGGCAAGAAAATGAAATCCTAATCAAGTCCTCAATCAGGCTATCCTATCCCTCTTTCCATACCCGGTCAATTTGCCAAGGGCGGGCAGTGCACAACACTTCCCCAATTGCGGGGATATGGAGAGGGGTGATGTACACATCCTTTCCCCCGCACTTTCCTGAAGAGGCTGTTTTCAAGCATCGGATTCGTGGCCTCCTGGTTCACTATGGAGCAACATCACCATTGTGCCAAGGCTCGTTGACGGGGAATGAAAAAGGATGCGGAAAGAGATCAAAAAATAGATTGAAGATTTAATTAGGATTTGATTAGGTTGCCTCAATTTAGGGATTTGATTAGGATTTTATTTTTGGAATTTAGAAATTAAGAAGTTATTCAATTTCTGTTTACCCTATTCATCTGCCTATATAAGTAGGCGTATATTATAATGGATTGATTACTTTCGATAAATTACAATTCCAGAATACTGGATTGTTTCTTCCTCGTTTGTCCCTCAATCAGTATCCTTAGGGTTTCTCCCTCCCTTCATTTCAGATTCTCCCTATTTAGAAGCTAATCCCTCCGTTCTGCCTCCCCTTTCTCTATCAATTCTGGCTTTATTCTCTCTCTATTTCCTATAGGGTCCTGCATCAATTTGGTATTCTGAGACAAGAGTTGATTCACTGCTGCCATCATTCTACTATCCACCAAACAGTTTAGACTCATTGTAAGCCTGCCGTCATCATCGCAATCATTTTCCATCACCGTCACCATCCAACAGATTCATCCATGCATATTAGCACCACCATTTCCGGCCCCCGTCTTTACCCAGACCACTTACCTCCGTCAGCATCATCATTCTTCTAAACCTATCGCACTGCTGATATTCTCACTGTCGCTACCATCCTCAAAATTCGCTGCCATTGCCGTCATCCAGCCCCACGGTCACCCCCGTCGCTGTCCAGCCGTCTCCGTCGTCGTTTAGGCCCAGCCATCTCCATCGTCATCGCCTTCCAGCAGGACCATCAGCATCTCCTCTGCGAACCTCTGATTGCGTCCACGTTATTGACACGGCCCTGGCACCGACTGGATTGGAATAAAAAGTTCAATTGTGGGTAACAAAAGCGGACTGGGTCAGTCTGTTAACTAAGTCCAACCCGAATTTTCTGATTGCTCTGGGCACAGCTGACTTTCACGCATAAGTCAGGCCCAAATTCCCTTCTACTTGTTGAGTCCGATTCAACTAAGTGAACAGGCCCAGCTACTATGCTTGACAGATCCAGCCGAGCTCCCTGAACCGGATCGTCCTTTAAAAAAAATCCAAAAAAGATAGAAAAAAAACTCCAGATATTTCGGTTCGCCCACTTCTTTAGTGCCTTCTTTTAACACATTCAGAGAATTTACATAAATTGGTAGGCTATTTTGAACCTCAGTTAAGCTATAGAAATCGTGTTTCTACCGCATCAGTTTGGTGAGTTGGTGACTTTGAGGAAAAAAGGTCCATGTACTCATAAGCCATAACTTTCTTCAGCACTCAATTTATTTAAGCAAATTCATACAGCAACAATAAACACATCATCAGAAAACTTATGAAGCCCTTCTTGCATGAACTTTATCTAGTTGTTTCTTGCGTAGTAGTCTAGTAGCTTTGAATTTTCTATACCTATTGCATTTTTAGGCACTGTTGGCAATCTTTCTTAGTTGATCATTTGTTCATCGACACAGTTAAAAGTATGTCATACTTGTCTCGAGCTTGCTTTATGCAAAATTCTACTATTCAGGGGAATCGAGTTTTCTGCCACAACACGGTTCATTATTCCTCCCTTAGTTACTCCCGTACTTAAGCCAGGTCTACTGGACCACTTCATCCACCTGATACTTTTCCGGTTAGACCTTGCATTGATCCAAACCTAGCTATGGTCTTCATGACTATGACCTTTATTTTGACGGTCGTCATTATCCAAACAAAATCTTAGGTTGGTTACATCACATGGACGATTGTTTTGAGTTTGCATTTAAATTTTGCTTCATGCATGGAGCATTTTATGTATGCTAGTAATGTCAATTGTGAGAAGCATTGAATTTAAAGAAGGTAACTTCGTTCTAGTAAATGTTCACCCAAACTCCATTATGATTTACCAACCCCTTGCCTTCGCTCTTTACTACATACTTGTGCTTTCGTGTTAAACATTGACCTCATGTATCTTCACCTAACTTACGAGTATAGGTCAAGTCTTAGTTGCACAAAGCGGGGGCGGGTGCGGGGGCGGGGGTGGGGCGGGGGCGGGGAAGCGTAAGCACCAAGAAGAATCTGATGTTGGGAGCGGCTTGAATAAATAAATGCGTAAAGAGTATTATCATTTGTTTAGCATAGTTTACATAGATAGCAACAACAAATAAGGAGACTTTAAGGACTTGAAGGAAGAGAGAAACAAGGAATTGAGTTGAAAAGAGTTTGATTTTCATGTATTCTATCACTTGTTCTATGCATCTCTATCCAGCTAGCGGGATCGAGTTCCCATCTTAGCTTGGGACGAGATCCCATGGAGCTCCTAACTTGGGATCGCAAAAGCGAGTTTCTGATAGAGAAACGTCACCATATTAGGAGTTTCCTGCAACTAAGGGTCAAGTTTCCTATAAAGATGACATGTTTCTTTCTCGAGGTACCTTGACGCCTCCCTTGCTCTTGGCCGTGCAATTGGAGATTGAGACGTTGCCAACAATACTTTCCGTTCCTCCTTTAGCATGACTTTTATCCGATGGAACCTAGGGATGAGAGTGCTTTTTGAAGGAGGAGAAATAAGCTTTAATGAAATTAAATTCCAGACTACTAGAGTATTTCTTTCACTCTTGTGTCCCTTGTTCTCCTTGTCCTTAAGGTTTCTACCTCCCTCAATAAGGTTTCTACCTCCCTCGATCCAATTGATACCTAATCTCTTTGCTCTTGCTTCCCTGTATTCTCTATCAATTCTAGCTCTCTTGTATCTCTTTATCCTATAGGTCCTACATCATATGTATTGTTTATTTTGCTTTCTCAATTATTGCATTGCCACCCACAACCTGACCATCTAAATTAACATAAGCAAGAGCAAAAGTTTATTAACATCCTTACGCTGAAACTGGATAAAATAAAGACCATTTACTTGTATGGGCGAAGAAGGAAACCTTATATGTATTCCAAGGGTGAAAAATGATGAGCCATAGGCGCGAACACGTAGAACTTCCTGTCCTTCGGCTTCTGATTCATTATCCTTCTGCAAAGAGATCAAGCAAACAGTAATAAGACATCATTCAATGATAGTGGTTGGCCCCAAGGCCTCAAACTTCCCACAAAAAAGAAAGATATATAACTGATAGGACTAGTATCGAAAAATTAGAACAGCATCAGGTGTTATTAAAACTGGATATACTCATAAAACACACATCAGTAAAACCATCCTTGGAGTCTGACAAGATGCGAGGCAGAGATACCTCACACAAAAACCATAACATTACTGGCGTTCTTGCAGAAACCCTATTCATCCGTATAATTGTCAAACGGCTTGGCAGGGTAGATATTGTAAAGGCAGCAGAATTTGTTACAACCCAACTGATCAAATTCACTTTTAATGGGTGTTTGGCTGCTGCTATGCCATCTGATGTTCCAGATAGGAGGCTAAAATACCTAACAAGGCACCTATTTCTGGCAAATGTATGCGGGATCTTTCAAGGGTTTTACTGCCTCCTGCTATCATAGTATTAACAGGAAATTAAACGTCCATTATTGTTTACCACAGTAAAGAGTTTTAAGAGCATAAAGTCTATATTCTTCTTTATACTGCCATCAAATTGGCTTAAGCCACGTTCCCTAAAGGGCTACATTGGATAGGCCTAACTATCTCTCCTCCACTTTCTTGCAGAACATCCTCAATCTTTCTCTGCTGGGCGCTCACACATCTAGACGCCCACATTTCAGCAACAATAATCCTATAGTTTGATGTTTCTTAGTAACCAAAAGTTCGATTACAAAATAAGCTGGCCTTATCACCATCCTGTAGTAATCAAATTGGCTTAAGCCACACTAGATGCATTCCTCCTATTTATCGCACGATTCCAACCCACTGCGGGAAAATCAAATCCGTTCTCATCTTTAACAAAATGAAAGGATCTAAAAGTATGATCTATAATAAGCTCCGACCTTAGCTTGAAGCCATGAGAACTGCAGGATTGATATCTTGAAGATTTTCATGGCCCTAATGCAAGAATCCAAACTAAGCATTAAAGGTCCCCTCCCCCCCCCCCCCCCCGCCCCGCCATAAACACCCCAGCATACCGAAGAACGTCCTTCTTAGTTCCCATTTCCCCCTCCATATTATCTCCGTCCTAGCTAAGCCAAAGACCTCTAAAGTTGTCCACATAATTTGGTGCCCCCAGACAACAAAGTGCGTCACTAGAATACCAAACGTGCACAATGCATGTCTAGTCCCATCAATTAAAATTATATCTTCCGCAAACAACATACACCAGAGAAACTCATCTAAAATATTCCTTTTCAAGCCTCCTCTTTAAACCCAACAATAATTCAAACAGATAGATCTGCAGCATTCATTTTAGTCATGCGCCATCATAATTGTCCTTAATCGCATCAGCATACTCAATAGTGCACCTCTTTCTTCTATAACATACCCTGTCAAAAGCTTTCAAATCACAAAAGAGCGTCCATTTTTTCTATCTGCGTATCTCTGCATCAATTGCCTAGTCAAAAAGATAACTTCCATATTGAATCTCTGAGGCATGAAATCAAGACACTTCTCAAATACTGCCACCTCATTTCTCAGTCTTATTTCTGTTACCTAAAGCTTTCATGTTATAGCTTAATCATAGAATTGATGCAACTTCAATTATAACTTAAAGAGGAATTAAACTAAATTGGTATCAGTTAGCCAAACTTCATAATATATGTTAGATAACCCTCTCCAAAAGCTTCATAATGTAAGCACAGTCCCTCTTAGACTTTCACATCTTTGGAAATCCTTTTCTCCTTACGAGAAGGTATGACTGGTTTTCCTCAACTTATCAGGCATTTCCTTGGTAATTAAAATACTGTCCACATTTCCCAAGCATCTATGAACCTCCGTATCAATACATTCTGGCCCAGTAGCCTTTCTCATTCAGACTTGAGCCTGCCATCTAGGTAGTTGTATAAAGTCCCGACAACATCAAAGAATGTCGGCAAGACAGGGGAAAATCGTTAGAAAATAAGTCATTCCTACAATCCTCATCCAGAAACATATAGTTGAAGAGATCTTCAATGAGCAGAGCTATCCAATCGTAAGAACAAGTTCAAATAAGTTAAAAACCGCATCTACCAGTCTCAAATAAATTAAATCACGGCCCAGATACATTACTAGAGCCATGAACATGGAACTCTCTCACTAAATCTGTGCCAGTGAACGCCATACAACATTCTATTATTTTGACTCCTTGAGTCCAATTCAAATTCTCGAAGACAAAACTTAAAATAAGGAGCCATCTTCAATAACGATGCATGTACATTGAAACTTATTATTAACAATGGGAAGAAGTGATCATCTAATGCCATCCACACAAAAAATAGCACTTAGCAAGGCTTCCAAGAAGTTCATGCAATAAGAATATTATCTTTCTAAAAGAAAAGGTAGATTTCGAGATGACGTGGCCAATTACCATACAAAAACCGCTGTAAATTAGGCACGGCCACATGGGCAATAATAAGGTTTGATCGAGAACATGCTCGACAAGACATGCATCACGTAACTAAATATATTCAATAATGAAATTCCATTAAGCATAAAACAGCTTTGTTTTTTACTATCACATACCTTACAATCATCAGATTCCTCTGAAACGCAATTGAGAACAACATCACCTGAAACTCGATAAATCTGACCATTCTTTCGTAGCTCTTTATATATTTCCAGCAGACGAGTATACCTATTACAACATATAGCTCTTAGCAATAACTTCTCGACATCAATGGAACTTTGGTCAAGAGTTAATTCTGCCTCCTTGCCAGTAGAAGGATCAATGACAAATGAGCTATGAAGGCACTTCATCTGCAGATCTGGCCCCGGCTCAATTTTTATAAATGGATAAGATCCTGAATCAGATGTACCCGCATTTCTCTCAAAATCCAGCCAATAAAGAATTTTCAACCCAGGAGTTCGTAGAATAGCCGAATCAGCTTCTCCATCTTGAATCGTTTGCACAGAACCAGCACTCCCTCCTTGAGCCATATTACCATCAGATATGAGCTCAAAGCGAATAGCATCTTTCCACCTGCCTTGCCTAAGTGCCTGTACTTGTCTTATGACAGTATCCATGATAAGTGCAACACAAAGCTCATGGAGAACAGAGTATAAAGGAGTAAACGGATTTTCAGCAGCAGCCATTCTGCGCTCCAAATCATCTCCGAGAGCATGCCGCCGTGATTCTTCCAGCTTCACAGGACCACCTTTCTCACCAACAAGCAGCTCCAGATGTAATATCCTCCACAATGACAAGTGCCCTCGATAACCAAGGGTAACAAGAACCTTAAACTCTCCGTCCACCCGAAGCAATGCAGTACCATCAGTTACTTTGACCTCAGAAATTTCTTTGGGAAGTGAGATTTCAAGTAACTTCGATCTGACCAGTGTGTCCAACTTCTTTAACGCTGGCTTCTGTTGTTCCTCATTTAACGTACTCTGAATACCCACATCTTCTAGGCATTTTGGTAACCGCTGGTATGTTCCTGTAAGGAGTATTTCAACAGCAGATGGAACATCATATACAGGAGCGCGAGCTTGTTGTAGCCCCTCATGCATGAAAAACAGTGAATCTGCAGCTTGCATGAAACAGGTATCATGGCTTGATAGTGTGGACGCAAGCTGTTGGCAATACTGCATTAAGGGAACCTGCAGATCAAACAGCAACATTGTTAAGCGAATACATCATAAGAGAATATGGCCACTTGGACCATAGAACAATATCCTTTACCAAAAGTTTAATGAAAAAGATATCGATTGGCCATATATGATTTTAGAGCAGTTGCTGTAAATCAAAGTCTGCAAATATATGTCATAGCAACTTCAAAGAAGGGCTTGGACTACTGCTAACCTCATCGCATATAGGGCATGCTACAATAAAGGTAATCTATTATTGCTACTAGAGTTCAAAGAAGGGCTTGAACAATATCCATTTTATTGGATTTTCCCCTTTGACTTCCTTGCAAAATCGTAAGACCAAACTTAGCACATGTTGACATCGCTCGTAGATTTTACCCTGGCTTGATTTGCCAAATGATGGTTCTTTAATCTATTATTGCTACTAGAGCTCGATTCGATGTTTAATTGTACACAAATTCTGTCTTAGGAAGGGAGTAGCATTCGAATCAAGAACTAGTCGTATGGTAAGGCCATGTCAAAATATCTTGAGCACGGCCAACATGTAACGACTACTTGAGTTCCATTCAATGTTTACGCAGCACAACATCGTCATGTAGCACTAAAACAAACAGTAATCATATCGTAAGGCCGTGTGCATAAGGAAGACCTGTTGGCACCACTTGGCAAGGACATTGAGGCGGAGCATGCGCTGCTGAGTCTTGACGAGGTACTTGAGGATGCTAATCTTCTTCTCGGAATCGGACATTTCGGCCGAGGATTTCGACTTCTCGACAAGCTCCTTCAGCGAGAGGAAGGACTCCTCGGCGGCTCGACTCACCAGAGTCGACAGCTCCACCGTCTCTTGCCCTAATCCCCCCGCCATACCTTCTTCTTCCCACTGCCCACCGTTTGTTCGAATTTATCTGTATGCGTATGGCTCAATAGTGATCATTGGAACCCTTGGAGAGAGAAAGTAGCAAGATTACTGACTCTCTCCCCCATTATTGGAATTAGGACTCCGCTACAAGGAGAGAGGAAGACCGGAGACGTGACAGTGCTGGGGGAGGGGGAGCGTCTCGCGTTGAGAGATCAGATGCGTCAACAATCCGCGATCTTGTCTTGGAATTTAATACTTCTTTGCCCCTACGAGTAGCTGGTTTGGTTTGGGTGGCAAAATGTGTGGGTGGGTCGTGTTTGGGATGTGGGTTTAGCGGGGGGTCGGGTATAAATGGGTATTTTACTAACCGTCTTTAAAATGGGTTGATTTTACACATTAACCAAATATATAACGATCCTGCGCTAATTCTTTTAATAATATAGAAATACGATTTATCAAAACCTTTAAAATGGGTTGATTTTACATATTAACCAAATATATAATGATCCTGCGCAAATTCTTTTAATAATATAGAAATACGATTTATCAAAACTTGAAGGTCTTACCTCAAAATAAACGGACCTTGTTTCTTTATGATTACAATCATAACATCTTAAAATTGAGTCACCGTTATTGAGTACATCGAGTGTATATACTCTTTGATGTAGCAAAAGGAGTAGACATTGCCCTCACAACCTTCATAATTACGCATAAAGCATCGATATAAATACCATCCACAAAGTATAATCGCACTAAACCAACAATATGCGTCACTTTCAACCATGCAAGCTCCTATGTTGCAGTTGTCTCACTAGAAAGACATCTTACTTTTACTCCTAATTCATATAAAGCCTTTCCAAATATCACTCGCAACAACAAGCTCTAATATACGATAGAACCTAAAGCCATAAACCTAAAGCCAATAACATAAATGCTCAAACCTGTAATAGAGTGAGGCATACGGCAATGGACTTGGCACCCTTTCTCGTAGCTCTGTGCAGTGCTCGATATAGGTACGCAAGGACAGCTGAACCCCACGAATACGAGTATACCTCCTCAAGATCCTCCAAGAACACCATATACTTCGGATGTACCGTGCTCTACGAATGCATCAGAAATAATATAGCTCCAATAATATACAGAAGGAATGCCTTCGTATACGTCACCAAATCGTGAGGAGTGTATTCATCCGGTAGCATGTCGTACTGCTCTTTCAGCCATTTAAGTTTGATACCGTTTGTTGTAAGAGCTTCCCTTAGAATTTTCGAAAAATACTGTCTAGCCATCTTCGCTATGGATGCAGGCATTTTGCTCAAAGTAATGGGTCTGCTATAACATGGGATTCCAAGTATAAATCCGACTTCCTTTAATATAATAGTCATTTTACCAAACCGGAAGTGATATGAGTTGGTCTCGCTCCTCCATCGTTCAACTAGAGCGGATATAAGGCAATCGTCGTGTCGAGACCAATGATGAAGATCGGTGAATATAGATAAATTTTAATGTGTAATATATGTATATGTTCCTCGTTTAGTACTCACTCTTCGAGGTGACTTGTGCTTTGAATTGTTTCCAAAACACCCCTATCGACACCGTCAAATACGTGTCTCGCGACGTGGTCGTCGTCATCGTATAGGATTGATGGATCATGAGGTTCGGGGTTGAAATTCATATCTTTAAGAAGAAAATATAATCGTAAACCAAATTAGCGTCCGAATAAAATATAATATTTACATTCAAAAACTAAATAAGAACACGTAATAAAATCGCCAATTTCGAAGTCCGAATAAAATCTTATTTTGAAAATCATAAAAAATCTTAATTTTGACGCCCTAAAAAATGCTATTTTGGAATCCATAAATGTAAAGAACAATGATGCTCGTTACTTTGAAGTAACGATCTAAGATAAACAGGAGATTTAGGACATGATATTCGTTTTATCGAAATAAGGGTTTTTACGCCGTCTTTTTGTTTCATACACGAGAATCTTTGCATCTTCCTTACGAACAGTCGAGTTAAGCTATCGATTTTTTTTTTCAAGCAGTGGCTGTATTTTCTTTATAGAAAAGGACAGTTGTCCTTTGTCCTTTTTTTTATCTTAAATTTATAAGTTGTCATTCGTTAGAGATTGGATTCAAAATTTATAAAGAAACGACATTCAAGAGTCATTTTTGGGGTGACTATTTCTTTTAAAAACTTTTATCGATCTTCGTGCTATTAAGTTTTTATCTAAAATTTTTGCCCAATTCATTTATCACTCATTCGATCTTCGATTGATCTGATTTTTGTTTCGTTCAATTTGTATTTTTGTTCTCTTCAATTTGAGTCTACAATGACTTTTTTAGATTTTGAATGAATATTCTCTATATTTATCAAACTATTATGTGAGTGATATTTGTGTTTGAAAAAATTTAAGTATAACACAATTTTAAACTCTAAAAAATACGAATTTGAGACTATGGTAAGAATAATTTAAGTATAACACAATTTAAACAATCTGCTGGTAAGAACTAGTAAGAACAATTATGGTAAGAACAATTTGAAATTAACATTGAATTATAAGAAAATTCAAAATACTTACTTGCTTTAAACTTGATATATTTTTTAAAAAATTTCACTAATCTTCTAACGGTTATCCATCGATCTTCTAGCGTAAAATTTTTTTATTTATGTTATTGTGGAGATTATGTAGGTAAGATTTGGAGTATGAAAAAGATGGAAAAAAGAGTTGGAAAAGATGATGGAGAGTGAAAGAGAGGGCTTTATCCAGAAAGAGTTGGGGAGAACGAATTATAAAGATAGAAACGTGAGGGCGAAAGAAGAAAGAAGACCCGTGAGAGAGAAAAAATAAGACCCGTGAACTTCAGGATGAAGGACGACAAGACAAGGCTTGGGGATTGGGATGGGGCCACTTCAAGACAATTTGCAAAATTCTCGTGTGAGAGAATGCCAACCGCTACACTTAGTAGCGGTTGAGAGTCCTTGTGTCACTCAAAAAAAAAATATTACTATCATTACCAACCGCTACACTTAGTAGCGGTTGGGAGTCCTTGTGTCACTCAAAAAAAAAATATTACCATCATTACCAACCGCTACACTTAGTAGCGGTTGGGAGTCAATACCGTGCATTGAATAAATGGAGTAATGATGGCAGGCTAAAAAAATGGAATCATTACTAACCGCAACAAAGTGTAGCGGTTGGGTGCTCCCAATTGCTACACTTTGTAGCGGTTGAGAGGATATTAGTGTACCATACGTGGCCCCCAACCGCTAAACTTTTTTGCGGTTGGAGTTTTTTTTAGTTAAGAAGGGCAGTTTTATCCATTTTTGCAACCGCTTGAAAGAGCGGCGGTTGCAACTTTTTCAAAAAAAAATAGATCTGAGCCATCTACGAGTACACGTGGACGGCTAGATTTATGGTGGAGAAATTGTTATTTCTCCACCCGTAGATAGGGATCGGCTCCCTATATATATAATATGTGTATGTAAGGGATATGCAAATGGGTATTCTGTGTGAGTTATGGGTGTAAAGTGGTTTCATGTAAGAACAGTGGCGGAGCCAGCGAAATCGTTTGAGGTGGGCACCAAAAAAATCAACAATCAATTAATTGCAAGAATACAAACCAAAACCGGGCTGTTTTATATGTCTAGTAAAAGTTATGATTTTCTTCCCAGTAAAAAAAACTCACGAAACTATGAACGCGACACAAAATAAAATACCATTTCTCCATGCGAATAGTTTGATTTGCACAATGAACTATTAGAGCGATCCTCCAAGCCTCTGCCATCTCCATTCTGCTTTTAGTGTTTTCAATGCCTCTTTCTCTACCAAAAGATGTCGAAACATCCGATGTTTCATCTGCAGATGCATACAAAACCCCGTTCATCCAATCAACCGAAAGATGTCACTAATGAAAGTCTTTCTTTGTTGATAGACCAATTCGATCTCTATTAGGCTTTTCTTTCTGGCTTCATCACGTACGCTAAATTGCAACAAAGACATTTGGACTACAGGGAGCTGGTCTAAGCCTTCCTTTTATGCCAGAATCCGTTTGTAAAACATCAGTGAGGACAAATTTATGAAATAAGGGAATCAAACTGATGTATTCTACTAAGACAAGAGAACCATCTGGAAGACCAATTGAAGATGAACTATGCAATTTTTGGCATATAATGAAGAGGACTATATCAGAGTTCACGTGGTCTGTGGCAGTAGAGTCTACAATCCATGTAGGAGTTGAAAAAGAAGTACTTTGCAAGAGAAAATGACTTATTAGCAGAATTAGTCAAGGAGTGAGAGGTATTAAATGAAAGCAATAAGAGCAATTGTTAGTCGTTCGTCAATAATTAAGGAAGTAGTAATTAGCATAGAATGGAGCGTGCTATAGTAATTAGATGGATAAAGAAAAACAGGAAGAGAAGACTAGAGAGATCGTGTAGTACCATTTTTCGAATGAAGATGACGGATTTTGGAAGAAGCCATTCAAATAGAATTGGAAAGAAAGAGCCCAAAATCAATTACGTTGATACCATTTGAAATAGCTTGTTGAATATTGAATAAAATGCTTACATTCATATTCATTATACTATAAGTATAGAAAAATCAAAAGTTAAGATAGAAAAATAAATAATACGGTGACCAAGCATCTGGAAGATCAAGTGTCTCGGTGGTCAAGGTCTTGTAATAAATTAGCTTAAACATGGCGGTTGAAACATTTATCTGACAAAGTCCGGGGATCTATAGAGAGAGAGAGAACCAGTTAGAATCCGTGGGGGTGGGTGGGGGTTACTTAAGCTTGGAGGAAGTACACTTCAGTTGTGCTATCACATGGCCATGGGTGCTCCCACCCTTTTATGGGGAAATGCCCCACGTTCTCAGCACTTCCCACAAGTCATCCACAGCCCACGTGAATGACCGACTTTTGTATAAGCACTGCTACTGTTCGCAAAGTGTACTTATCTCAGATAAGATGCAGCGATTCTATTCAATTTCGGACTGAAACTATTAATTTTTGTTGCATTAAAGTAATTAATTCATTAATTCTCTTCACCAACTCTCTTTAAATTTGGTATTAATACTGAACCACCCATTCTGACTTAAAAATATGTAAAAAGTAATATTCAAATAACGTGTGTAAACGTGAGTTTTTGAATTTCTTAACGTGACATTTACAACTAAATTCACTAAATATGTAATTTTGGATATGACTTCCAAATGACCTAACTTTGTCCCTTTTTAAATGAGCAATTATTTAATTTAACAACAATACGAAGATAAAAACATTGATCAGGATTTACGACACCTCTCTTGTGATAAAAAAAAAGTATCGATAAATATATCTTAACGATAAAAGATTTATTTATTTTTAATAAGAGCATTAACATATTTTCAGATATATTCCTTCTGTCTCACATAATTTGATAAACTTTTTTATACGCAGATTAAGAATATAAGTGATATTTTGTGTGTTTCTCATTATACCTTTTACAGAGAAGAGGGAAAGAAAGTGGATCAGGAGAGAAAAAATGGGTTAGTAAAGTGTTAAATATAAAAAGAGAAATAAATTAAAAAAAAAGTGTAAGAAAGCAGGAAAGAGAAAATGAGTTGATGAAAAAAATAGAATAAAAAAATATAAATATGTAAAAGTATTTATATAATTTTTTTAATTTAAAAATAAATAATTTTAATGAAACGGTTAAAAAAAAAGTTTACCAAATTACGTACAACAGAAAGAATAATATTGGGCTAATTACACCTATGTCCCTGAGGTTTGGGGGTAATTACACTCGAGGACACAAAGTTTCAAAATGTAACACTTATGTCCGTTGACAAACGGAACCCTAAAAATTCTAACGGTTTTAACAAAATGACTTTATTACCCCTGACTTTAAAATAAATTACCCACTTAATTTACTGATTATTCTTCCTCTCCTTACACCCAGCACCCACACCCCCCCCCCCCCGCGCCCCCACCCCCAACCCCATTTCTGTCACTTCTGCATGAACGGAACGGGGTCAAGGAAAGCCCCCAATCGCCACACCCCTGCTGCGGGGAGAAGAGAAGAGATGGAGGGGAAGAGCGATGGCGACGTCACCGGTGGTGAATCTGCTTTGTTCGGCGAATAACAAAAGGGACTGCTGGAGGAGAAGGGGGCTGCCAGGGTGAGGGAAGGGGCTGTCGGCGGGGAAGGGGACTGCCGGCGGGGAGGGAAGAGGCTGTTGGGGTGAGGGAAGGGGCTGTCGGCGGGGAAGGGGACTGCCGGCGGGGAGGGAAGAGGCTGCCGGGGTGAGGGAAGGGGCTGTCGGCGAGGAAAGGGACTGCCGGCGGGAGGGAAGAGGTTGCCGGGGTGAAGGAAGAGGCTGTCGGCGGGGAAGGGGACTGCCGGCGGGGAGGGAAAAGGTTGCCGGGGTGAGGGAAGGGGCTGTCAGCGGGGAAGGGGACTGCCGGCGGGGAGTGAAGAGGTTGCCGGGGTGAGGGAAAGGGCTGTCGGCGGGGAAGGGGACTGCCGGCGAGGAGGGAAGAGGCTGCCGGGGTGAGGGAAGGGGCTGTCGGCGGGGAGGGAAGAGGCTGTCAGGGTGAGGGAAGGGGACTGCCGGCGGGGAGGGAAGGGGCTGCCGGGGGTGAGGGATTGGACCTAATTTGGAAATTAGGGTTTCGGGAAAACCTTAATTTGCAAATTAGGGTTTCAACAAAACCCTAATTTTGGGTTTCAAAACCCTAATCTTTAATTAAGGCTTGAATTCTTAATTTAAAAAGGGGTAGTATCGTCATCTTAAAAATATGTATTGATGACATCAGCAAAAAAATACATTTTTTGGACGGAACCCTAACGGATGGACACGGCTGATACATTTGAAACATGTTTGGTCACGGAATGTTACATTTTGAAATTTCGTGTCCTCGAGTGTAATTACCCCCAAACTTCAGGGACATAGGCGTAATTAGCCCAATAATATTTTTACCAATAAACCGGTTACAGCGAAGCGTCCTTTCTCGCACCCAAGTTTCGCGCAAGAGACAAACAACTTTTGCAGCTGATGCCTGAATCTCCTGGTGATATCAAAAAAGGAAAAGTTATCGGAACTTGGGTCCACATGCAGAGGTCTCATTGTCAGCGTGTCACACAGCTGATATGCTAAGGCACTGATCTAACTCTGTTTCTTGCTGTTAGTGCCGTCCACCTAGAAAGCTCGACCACCAAGGTGGCCTTGTCTCCCTTTGACAGGTTACCTTGCTACTATTACTTAGTTTGTGGTACAAGATTGTGACCCCTACCGAATCCTATATTGCTTCCTCATCCACCAGATTTAGATGTTTGATAAATCTTACTCCGTATTATTTAAAATTTTCTAATCCGATTTAGATTTTTTTTTAATTGGTATTTATTTGTTGTATTAGCTAGTTTTAATCTTTCAAAAATATAAGTGCGTAGACTTTAGCCAAAACGTGTGTAAATTTAGTTTCTTACTTATAATCAACGATAAACTCTTGATGCTATCCTGATTGTAAAAAAAAAAAAAAAGTTACAACCCCAGGTCTAATGATAATTGGCGGTCGTTAATATAATTAGCGACGTTTCTGCTAACATTTTTAGTAATAATTCTTAACAGTACTTATTAGTATTATTAAATAAAAATTAGTAAAAATATTTAGTGACGGTTAATTATCGATAGGTGAAAAATTGGAACTACTATCCTTCAACCCAAATAGTGGCCAATTTTTTCTTCTTTTCCAAATAACCCAATGCCCTTCTTAATCTTTCCTAGTGATCTCACTACTATTAAAGGAGAACAAGGAGATATATCCGCCATAATCCTATCCTACAAGAATGATAAAGTTGATTGAGAAATTTTATGGTGCATTTTCAGTGGTATAAAATACACCATATATTTTAACTCGTACTACTTAATGAGCAAAATTTACAGTGTCAAATAGTGGGTCAAGAAAAACCACCAATGAATTTGCAAAACATTGTTGGTTTTGGACAATTACTACATTTGATCAATTGATAGTATTTTTGATTGAGATCAATTTTTGCTGAGAATGTATGTGGTGCATCTCAATTTTTTGGAGGCTCAATATCGAGAAAAGTTCTCTCCCATTAATAAACAACTCAGAGACGTAGTGTCCTCGTTCTTTGATTTGCATGGAGCAATATCAAATATTGACACGACCCCGAAAATTTTGGGCTGTCAAGAAATAAGTTATAAAGCTATTAAAATTGGATACAAAGCTACTAATTCTTGAATTTCATTTCACTTTAATTTAAACAACCTTAAGGATTTCATAGTTCATTCTCTCTTCACTTCTCTAGATCCGTGGAAAAGAAGCACAATGTGATGAGAGAAGGCGGAACCACCCAGGAAGCACGACGAGGATGGAGTAGCGCAAGACAAGGCTCAAAGCCTCAAACAATATTACTTATTAACACTAGGAATTTAGTGTACAAATGTGAATACGGGCCACATTGCTTTAACCAAGAGGCAACGCGTCGAAACCTTACTGGAAAGCTAACTATTAAAATGGCGCAAAGCCTCTTAAGAGAGCAACATAGTCTGTACCTCGCCCGTACTAATTCAGAAGTGATTTATCGTGTTATTTTATTAACATTTGATTGATATATTTCCAACAGCTCGAGCATCTAGTGATATATATGGTTAGTTGTAGTGTTAACACATCTAGCGGCAAATTTTAACTAGACATTTCAACTACGACCAAGGCTTCACCACAAATACCCGCAATAAGATTAGTGACAATTTTGACAACCAACGAAAATAGTTGCAGCCAAGTGTCAAATCTATAATTTGTAGCAAAAAACTTTTAGCTTCCAAATGGATAAAGGACTAGTCACATGTTAGCGCTGTGGCTTAATTCCATAACATGTTTATGCTCACGTGCATTGCACATGCACGTCGCAATCTTACAAAAAACATATAAAAAGGAAAATTCTAGACTAGAAACTACAGAATCCACCTTGTGAACTTAAGGTTCTATTTAAAATTACTTTCACTTTTGATTTTTTATTTTTAAAAAAATAAAAACTAAAAGCAGTTTAGTTTTTATTTTATACAAAAAACAAATGGGTGTTTGACTACTCAGTTTTTATTTACATTTTTTTTGTGTTTGATTATCTAATTTTTATTTTAAATTTCTTCTTTGGTGGTGGCTGCGGTGAAGGTGGTGGGGCGTGGCGGTGGCTGGCGGGGTGGCTGGGGGTGGCCGACGGGCTACAGTGGTCAACAGCCGTGGCCAGAGCGTGGGAGGTGGTCGGTGGCGGTGGGAGGGTGGTGGTCGTCTCAAAATAAAAATCAAAACTTAAAATCCAAAATTTTTAAATGAGAGTTTTAAAAACAGGTCTGTTTTAAAAACTGATTTTCAAAACTAAAAAAAAAAAAACAAAAATTATATAACAAACGTATTTTTTTTCTTCAGTTTATAAAATTAAAAAAAAATTAAAAACAAATAATTTTCAAATGCAACCTAAATTAAGTCATATACAGCTTTGTTTGACATTTGCAAAGAAGTTTAGTTGATGAAACGTCCTCTCCACTTTGCACAAAAGGACATGACTTTGGTTACGGGACATGACTTATGAAAAGCAGCCTCGTTTATCAGTAGTACCAAATAAAGTACGAACACTCCACACTGCACGCCAAGAAGGACTTGCAGATGCTCTTCAACTCTCTCTCCTCTCTTAAATTTAACCTGCAGTCACATATTGCCACAATTTTATTTTTTTTTATAAATTACATGCATTCTGATGACAGAATTATCGACACTAAAACTAGGTTACTCGAAAAGGTTTTGATTTTTTTTCACTGAAAAAAGAATTGCAGTGATAATAACCATAAACTGGCTTAACGACTCACAAGATGCTGGATATTCCACTCGAGCATGTGCCGGGAAAAAAATCAACTCAATCAATCGTGAAGATGTCATAAGCGATAGAACAGGATAGCTCGTGTGGTAGTCAGTCACAGTGTCTCGAAATGAAGTGATTCATACCCACGAAAATGTGATAGTATCACGTTTTATGCGCCATTTCAAAGTAATATTGGTAATCTTTATAAAAAGTCAAAAAGAAAGGTATATGCCATTATGCAAATATAACGCTGCACTGCCTCCGCCAAGGAACAAGTCTAAAGAGAACAAAAATAGAAAAATGCCAAATGGAAGAAAAAGATATTTCGTTGATTGGATTCGGCGTAATTTCGTGCAGATTCCAATTTGGCACAAAGAAACCTTGGGATGTGCTCAAAGCATATGCTAAGGCATATGCCGCCAGCCAGACTTTGATATGAGATGTCACTTTGCTTATGCTTCGCATTCAGCAACGTGGGAAGTATTCATCATGCATATTGAAAAAATGCTTCTCGAATTGAAGAAGATAAATAGATAATTAATATGTATTCTTCATATATTAATAATTTATGATCGTTAAATATTTTTGATAACTTTTTCTTAATAACATTAAATACTATTAATAAAAATACCATTAACAATATTTAGCATCAAATAATTGCGGTCGCTTGTATGAAGTATTGTTGCTCTCTTCGTATAAACCGAGTAAAACTTCTCCATAAATCCTTTTAGGGACAAACTGAAGTGTTAAAAGGCGTATCATAACGATAAATAGCTACTCCGGAAGCCAAGACTTTGCTCCACCTCAGAAATGAGCAGGACGAGAATTTAAAAAATGGGTACATGAAAATGGAATTTTGCTGCGAAATGACTTCTTTATCTGAAACCAATTTCTCAATTCTATATATTAATATTAATATTAATAATGGGGCGTTCTGTATAAATAACTAGTCAACGGATCACCAGAGCGGACTTCAACAAGAATTTTTTAAAATGGTACACAAAAACAATATGAGATCGGAAATTAAGGTTGAAGCAATAGAAAATGAGGGAAGGAATATAGTTTGAAGAGAGAGGGCAGATTTGCCGGATTTACCAAGCAGGAAACCATATGCTCATAATAATGTACTCCGTACAAAAAAAAAAAAGGACTATTACATTTCCATCCCCTGCTCTTCCTCCTAATTATTATACTACTCTAGTTCTTCCAAAAGAAACAAATTAAGGCATGGAAAGTACCACACAGCACTAGCAGCAGGCTGTTGCCCTTATTTTCTTACTTCCGCATTATATCTACTACACAGTCTCCATACAGTTTCTCTCCACATCATTACAGAGAAAGAGTGAAAGACAAAGCAACCAAAAAGACAGAAAGGAAGGGAGCCATTGGTCCTCCTCAAAGGCAAAAAGATTCATTGGACTCACTCTCTCTCTCTCTCTCTCTAAACCATCTCTACATGCACATCCACCACAAGATGGGTTACAGTCTACACCCACTAGCTGGAGATGGTACTTTCGATCTTCAGGCCAAATCCGCCATTGCTCGAGTTTCTCCTCCACTAGTTACCCATGGATGCCCTGTTTTCAAGAAATCAAAACCATGTGCTATAGTTAGAAAGTGAAAGACAAGATTAGTTGGCATAAAGCAAAAGACAAAATGAAGGCATTTATATTATTTTCTATAACATCACTTTCTTGTTTATGGCAACAAGATTAGTAACTGTTAAAGGAAGAAATGAGATTTAACTTACTTAGAACTTGATCGGCGGACAACCGCCTGGAAGGATCTTTACAGAGCATCTTCCGCAGCAGATCCTTAGCTTCCGGCGAAACTGACCGGAAAATCCTCGTCGGGAACCTCAAGTTGCCCCTCAGCACCGCCTCGAAGGTCTCCGCCGGCGTTTCCCCATAGAAGGGCGGCACGCCGGCCAGCATTACGTACAGGACCACCCCAGCACTCCACACGTCGACCTTCTCGCTGTACTCCCTGCCGGACAGCACCTCCGGCGCGACGTAGTACGGCGTCCCGACGACCCCGCTCATCGCCCGCCGCTCGTTCCCCCCGAACCACTCGGCGGATCCGAAATCCGCGAGCTTGAGCCTGTTCCAGGAGTCAAAGAGGACGTTGTCGGGCTTGATGTCGCGGTGCGCCACGCCCAGCCGGTGGCAGTAACCAATCGCGCCCATCAACGAGCTTAAGATCCCCGCCGCCTCGGGCTCGGACAGGGGGCCCTTGGAGACGCGGTCGTACAGATCGGGCGAGTCGCAGAGGTCGGTGACGAGGAGGAGGGCGTCGTCGTCCTCGTAGACGTGGAAGAGGTGGATGATGTTGGGATGGCCGGAGAGGAGGTGGAGGAGCTTGGGCTCGATGTCGAGGCAAATCCGGTCGGTGGGGTCGGTAAGGAGGCGCTTGTCGATGGCCTTACAGGCGAAGGAGGTGGCGGAGTCGGCGGAGAAGCAGCGGTAGACGACGCCGAACCGGCCGCGGCCGATCTCTTCGCACAACTGGTAGTCCTTGTTTAGGCTCTCGAACATGATATTTTCTCTCTACAAGGGCTGGTTTCTTAGTTGGCCTGAGGGAGGTAGTTGGAAATTTATAAAGCGAAAGGTAGGGTGGGGTGGGGGAGAGAGATGGGGGTTTCGGGAAGGAATATTCGGTTTCAGGTTTATGCAGATAATCTAACGGAAGGAAGGCGGTTGGACGGCTGTGATGCGTTCCAGTGGAGTTGGACTGATGTGTGACGTGGTGTGTGAGTGAGGCAGAAGCCACAATAATGGAGGCTCAAGACACTTTTGTTTGAGGGAGTAAATATTTGTAGTCGTGGTTGTTGATTATGTCAGGGGTTGGGTCATCTTTGGAGTACGTCTACTTTTTTTTTTTAGGTCACCACATGGTGCCACATCCTACATCCTGCCTTCCTCGGACTCGAATGGAGGGAACATTTATTTTTTCTGCGCTTGTTCACACTTCCCCTTAGCGAATGCAAAATTTATTATGCATATAAATGAAGCGTCAGCAAGGACATAGAGTTATATTTAGAGTGCTCCACAGGAATTTTTGGATATAATAATTAATCATATGCGTTTGACCACGCATTTAAGGAAATGATAACATATCTAACGGACTTTTATTGCACTGAAGTTGGATAATTCTATACCGTGGGGGTGGTATTGGTTTTATTTTTATCTAGGCACTTGGAATAAAAACGAAGGGCCAAAAGGAGAAGAAGAGAACCGCAGGACTCACCTCCAAAGAACTTATTGCCACCACTAACCCTTTCTCTTATCTTTCAAGGTGCGGTCGAGGCAATTGGTGGTGACACGGTGGTGCCCATCAGTGTGTTTGTGTGTCGCTAGGTGGTGGTGGTGGTGGATGGGGCAATAAAAGGTAATGGAATGTTCGGTGGTGGTTGAGGCGATCGGTGGTTGGTGGAGGTTGGTGGCAATTGGTGGCAATTGGTGGTGGGTGCAGTCTGTGGTTGATGGATGTTAGTGCCGATTGGTGGTGGCTGTGCGTTTGGATTGCGGTTGTTGTGGTGGTGGTGGGGGGCTTGCTGGCGTGGTGGTGTGTTGGTGATGTGGTAGTGGGTTTAGGATGGTCGGTTGGGGGTAGCTGACGGAGGTGAAGACGACAACATAATCCTATTCAGCCTATAATCAGGGTTAGGTTCAAATGCGAGATAAGATTTGTATCTTATGCGACCTTATCTGACATGATATATGACTCTAACTTGCCTGACCTTATCTTGTCCTATATGACTGAATAATCCTACGCGCTATACTCAGCCTAAGGGTGTAAGTATAGAATTTCCTTTGGAAGAAGTGCATTGTTGTACTACTTTGATATCTGAGGTTTGAAGAAAATGCTAATTTTGTATCGTTCGAAGTATTACACAAAAGAGATAAATTTGATTAAGTTTGCTACTTGATATGGAAGAATTTTACTGGCTTTTAAATTGCCATGGCACTAATGTGGTACTTGAAACTAATAAAACAACCCTAGAGGCGGATGGATATTAATGGGGTATTTTAACTAAACAAAGTCATGAATCTCAACTAATTAACCAATAAACATTTTGATGCCAAGGAAAGTGGGTTCGCAGTCGATGTGGAGGTGCCACAAGGAATGCAGTCCGAGTCAGATGCCAAGTATGTTGATGTGAGACACAGCAAGGGCGGAGCAAGGGCAGAGACCAAGGGCTTCCCAGACAGAGCTTGAGGATGGCAGTGCTACGAAGGGCGATAGCGCTAGGTGATTACACGACGACAGTCACAGTCCAATGCTTAAGTCCAAAGTCAGGGTACTGTATGATTCTCTCTCTAGGATTCTAGAGTGAGAAAGTGTTCTAAAAATGTCCCCCCCTCCAAATGAATTCTCAAGACCTCTATTTATAGAGATTGTAATGATGATGTCATCACGCGACACGTGGCACTCCCCGAGAGTGACACGTCACCGAAGGGTCCACAGCTGCCGGTGTTGCACGGACTGTTGAATCGCATATTCACCCGGTCTGCCTCGCACAGCGTCACTCTGTCTGTCTGGAAAGATTGGCTCTCATAACGTCGGTGTGGCCAGAGAATCCCCTTGATCTAGCCTCCAATCCAAGCCCTTGTAGAGTCCCATAGGCCTGGCAGTGGTGGGGAAGACCTGACACCCAACTGCTAGGTGGACTAGGCACGATGCCTTCCGAAGACCTGCTCCCGTCTCAGAGTGACTCGGGGGTCATAGTCCATGGGGTGCCGACGTAAGCCCCCAGTGCCGGAGCACGTAGGCCAGTCACGGCAGAGATAGTGTCCCAGAGGAGTCGCCTATCCCGCGGGTGAGTCCTTGTGCCGGAGCACTCAGAGCGCGTCAAGGTAGCATCTCGAAGGAGCCGTCTACCTGACGGGCCAGGTAGCATCCCAGAGGAGCCGTCTACCTGGCGGAAGGGGAGTTGAAGAGCTCCCTGACGGAGATAGTGTCCCGGAGGAGTCGCCTATTCCGTAGGCCAAGGTAGCATCCAGGAGGAACCATCTACCTGGCCGGCCGAGGTAGCATCCCGGAGGAGCCGTCTACCCGACTGGCCAGGTAGCATCCCAGAGGAGTCATCTACCTGCGTGGAAGGGGAGTTGAAGAGCTCCCTGGTGAAGATAGTGTCCCGGAGGAGTCGCCTATCCCAGCGGTGAGTCCTTTGTGCCGGAGCACTGGGAGAGCGTCAAGGTAGCATCCCGGAGGAGCCGTCTACCTGGCGAAGGGGAGTTGAAGAGCTCCCTAGTGGAGATAGCGTCCCGAAGGATTCGCCTATCCCCGCATGATGTTGCACACTCCGGAGAGTGGGTGGAAGCATGTTCTACGACCAAGGCAAGGTGCGCATGGTATGGTGAAAGGATGGACCGATGCAAAGAGCGTGGTAGTGTGACAGAGAGCCAAGGGGCACGACTATGTTAGTGGCGCGGCGCATGGGCGCGGCGGAGTGAGTAAGGTGACGGGGGCGCATGTGATGGAGATGGCGCACGGGCGCGGCGACGAACGTCGCGAAAACAATACTTGGTGCCAGGGCACATGTCATGGAAGTGGCGCATGGGCGCAGCGACGAGCGTCATGGAGACAACACTTGGTGCCGGGGGCACGTATCATGAGAATGACGCATGGGCTCGGCGACGAACGTCGCGGAGCAATACTTGGTGCCGGGGCACGTATCATGAAAGTGGTGCGGCGACGAAAGTCGCAAAGAAATACTTGGTGCCGGGGGCACGTGTCATGAAGATGGCGTACGGGCGTGGCGACGAACGTCGCAGAGACAATACTTGGTGCTGGGGGCACATGTCATAAGAATGGTGCATGGGCGCAGCGACGAACGTCGCGGAGACAATACTTGGTGCCGGGGCACATGTCATAAGAATGGCGCAGGGGCGCGACGACGAAGGTCGCGGATCATATACTTGGTGCCGGGGCACATGTTATGAAGGTGGCGCGGTGACGAACGTCGCGAAGCAATACTTGATTCCTGGGGCACATGTCATGAAGATGGCGCATGGGCGCGCTTCGGGTGTCCCGAAGACGGTATGTGAGCTGAGTGTACATGTCTTAACAAGATAATGAATGCAACATGTAGTAATGACAAAGTTGGAAGTGATGGTACGCGGTTGTCGGACGACGGACGTCACGAGGTCTATGCACGATTGACGTCGCGAGGTTTATGCAAGACGGACGTCGCGAGGTTGATACACGAAGGAAGTCGCGAGGTTCATGCACGACTGACGTCCGTAAACATCGCGGAGGTGCAAAGACTTGAGAAAACAAGTGCCCGAGGGAGCGGAGGCCATAGGCCAAAAAATGGGGGAAGGTCAAGGCCACCACCCCTGGGGAGGCCGAGGCCGACCCCTTGGTGAGGCCGAGGCCGACCCTAAGGGGTGGCCAAGGCCACTCCCCCTTTGGGTGAACTTTGGGGGCACCGACAGAAGGTGTTTTGATGGGCAATGACAAATCCAAAAGTTGTGTTACGACTAGCGTGTCGACGTGAATCATACCCACGTGACTAACAAGGTGCCCAAGTCACATACGAAGTAAATGAAGTGAACAAAGTGCGGAAGGGACTTTGCACGAAGAGTGGACAACCGAGGGGGAAAGGCCAAGGCCAACACCCCGTGGAGGCCGAGGCCGACCCCCTATTGAGGTCGAGGCCGACCCCATGGGGTTGGCCAAGGCCCATGCCCTTGACCCCGTTGCTCCGGTTGCGTTAACGATCGATGTTTTTGGTAAAAAGGTGCTCGGGTGGTTTTGGTGTGACGAACGTGCTACCGTGTGTGACGTTGATGTAAAAAATAATTGGTGACTAAGTCGCGCGTGAGGCGTGTGAAGCAAAGAATGCACGTGACTTGGGCGCGTGCACTTTGACTGGTTCGAAGCATTGAATACTGTGCTTGTGCGGACGTGTCATGAAAACTGGGACTCCAAGTGGACCTTTGGGTGCGACCAGAATAGGTGCCCTTGACCCCGTTGCTCCGGTTGCGCTAACGGTCGATGTTTTTGGTGAAAAGGTGCTCGGGTGGTTTTGGTGTGACGAACGTGCTACCGTGTGTGATGTTGATGTAAAAAATAATTGGTGACTAAGTCGCGCGTGAGGCGTGTGAAGCAAAGAATGCACGTGACTTGGGCGCGCGTAGTTTGACCGGTTCGAAGCGTTAAATACTGTGCTTGTGCGGACGTGTCATGCAAAATGGGACTCCAAGTGGACCTTTGGGTGCGACCAGAATAGGTTGGGAACACATTTCAATCAAGATGCAAACTACATAGTCTCAAACAATTATAGAGTTATAAGTAAAGAGATTAAGTTAGAGATACTGGACAAGAAGATTCAAGTGGTTCAGCTTGAACTACCCTCAAGCATACATTTGCCCCTTCAAGAAAGTCCCTTGCAAGACCACTAGAATCCACTAGTAATAATATTCTTTCAGGTCAAGATTAAAACCCTTGCTGATATCACCTTACCAAGCAAAAGCCTTGAATCCATAAAGCTCATCCAAGACTTGACAAACTCAAGTCTTGATCACAATCATTTTACAAAGATCAATTGTGTACAAAAAAAATCCCATGAAAAGAAATGAGTACAAATGAAGCTCTAGTACTAAAGAGAGATGAGAGAATTGGTGACTTGAAGAACACTCACTCACAATCAAATAATTACTCACAGAGATGCTCTCTTTAGTGATATAAAATCATGAAAAGGAAGAGAGAAAAGTTTAATCTATGAGTCTTGATGTTTTTATGAAGAATGGAGGCTTAGAATTTAGTTCTCATATTCTATGATGAAGCCCAAATCATATATATAGGGAGGATATGAAATATAACCATTGCCAAAACGGCTAATACAATCGATTATATTCCCAATGCACTCGAGTGAGTTCCTCAAAACTAGCCGTCAGAACATACTGCTCAAAAATAGCCGTTGGAACTGAATTTTCACAATTGCAATAGACTGGATTGGAATGCAGTCGGTTGTATTGTCCTACTGTTTATCGGCTGCCTCACATAACTTTCTTTCTTATTTTGGGCATAACTTTTTAAAAAAATCGAATTGAGGTGCCTTTTTTGAATTGGAAAGATAATGAATGTTTATGAAAATATGAAAAGATTACCTCTGAAAACACTTTTGAGGAAATTTAAGTAAGCTCTAAAGTTCACTCATTTCGAGAAACACTCTTATGTTAACGGTTATGAACTTATATGTAATGCACAAGGTGTCCTAAAGTCTTCTTAGGCCATAGTCATCAATCCCAGCATCAAACCAAGACTATTTACATAGTATCAAACCAAGACTATTTACATAGTTGTAAAGATCAATCATAAGTATAGGTAACTTAACTTATGCATTCTTTTTTGCTCTTTGACATTGGACTTGCTGAAACTTCTATAGCATGTCCACTATAGCTCTAAGCTCCTTCGACTTTAATTCACATATCCAATTTCTCAAATATGTCTTCATATGCGTTATCTGCATACCTACTACGAAACCACTCAAAACACACATTAGTATATGATCAATGTGCTGTTATTATCAAAACTAGATGTGACCGTAAGTTATCTAACCATAGGGATAACAGTACTTATTGCGATGTGGGAACGCTATTCCCAATAAGAGTTACTGATTGCGCTGACATGTCAAAATCAAGAACGTAATATTTGCCTAGTCTGTTGTGAATTTGACTATTGCAGTGCTATACCCCTGGATTTCACGTTTGTGAGATTTTGTTTAGCAAAAAATCTGTTTGGTGTTCCTTTTGTTTTCAAGAGGACAAATGAGGTTTTTACCGGAAAAAAAGAAGAAGGAAAATATAGAATTTGGTACATTGTGGTACTGTCAAAAATCATTAACAACTTCTGAAATTGTACAAATGCAACTAACTTTTTGGCCAAAGTTGTTACTGTTGTAGCAACTCATGGAAATTTGAAATTTATGCCTTAACATCTATCCGGTGAGTTGCATCGTTTACTCTCTTTTTGCCTAATCCCAAAATCCAAAGTATCTTTTACTTTCTTTTTCCCTGTCCTTTTAAATATAGTAGATATTTTAAGCTAACAAAAACTCATTTTCTAATCTTGCTACATTGGTATGATCTTTGATTGCGGGCTCATCTATCTAGCTAGCTATCAAAAGTCTTGAAGAGAAAAAAGCTACATTATTTCAACATCCTAGAGCTTTAACCATTGAAGTTAGCAACCTCGGATAGCACACCCAGCCAAAATTGTTGCCCAAACCCTTCTTTCAGAAAATTATTTTCTTCAAGAAACCAAACCCAGCTTTTCTGCAACAGCACGAAGGAGATAATGTAGCATGTACCTTTGAAAAGATCGACAAGGGTTTCCGCAATCCTGACTGATTAAGCAGTTTTATTCCAATCTGCTTTCATCCATAATCGCAGTATACAGTGACCTGATCATGCTTATATCCTTCTCAAGTCTAATCCAACTCATCCTCGTCATAACATACCTTTTAATTAGGTTTCAAGCCATGTGGCTTAACCACCTTGATTGCTAATTGATCAGTCATACAACCACAACTGATGGCTTACCTATGTCTAGAACTACGGCTAGATGTCGCATCTTATAGTTGGTCCCTCTCAATGGAACTGCCAAACCTTGACATTTAGCTTCTTAGGTTGAGACATTAAAAAAGCCGAGCTTTGTCAAGTGCAACTTGGGCTACTAGGTCTTTCAACGCAACTAAATTTCTTCCATCTCTGCAAACATTTTAATCGGTTATCAGGCCGTGAGGAGCTACATTGGCCTAAAAATCACGAGAAAAATGGATGAAATGTTGTGATCACACCACAAAGTTTTTTTGTAGAAGCTCATGGAAACGTTACCTTTCATAGTAAAGCTAACAAAAAATCGAATGGGAATGTGAAGTTGGTAAGAAACTAGATTCAATTAATGAAATTTCTGTAGAAGGTTTATGAAATGACTTGCTCAGCATTAGCCAACTTAGTGGCAAAGGTTTTAGAATAATATTCGAGTCTATCTTGTTCTACTATCCAACTAATTAAGAACAACAAAACTATGTTGGCAGGATACATGGATACAATGTTTAACTTATCTTGTTAAATGATTTGGCTAATCAAAATGTTAACCATCTTTATCTTTGTGCTACTAGTGAAGCTTCTGACTATGACGTAGAAGAGGATTGATGAAGATTAAATTTGAAAAATAATGTCTATGATCCTAGTCAAACCGGGTAACCTAAATAAATTTTCTCACAAACCACAAAAAAATGTACTCCGTATTAATTTCTGAGACCTTGCAATCACATCAAATGAAGTTGTTTGGACCAATTCCTATCACTAACCTCTGTGAAAATCTCATTGATTAACTAAAAAGTACAGTGACGACGAGACAATGACAACGACTAACTAGTAGATGTTCACCAAGTGTTTAGGAAAGGGCAGCTTGAGCGGGGTGTTTACAAGTTCTTTAGTAAAGAAGGTTGAAGGGACTCCCAGTATGCCACGAGCAAACGAACACCACAGCGCAGCCCTTCAACTAGCATCAAGGAAAAGCAGAAAAGATGGTTAGGAAGCTGATAATACAAAAGTAGTCCGCAAAATCTACGAAAGCTACGTTTTTGTCTAGGAAACTACTTCTTGGCTAACAAGCAGAGACTGAAGCTGAAGATAGAACATCAAGTTGTAAAAGAAATTGCTAACAGTTTAGAACACTAATAGTCAACAAAATGAAGAGTCACGTAGAACAGCAGAAGTGCTATAGCTCTAGATAAATTAAGCCAAAACACTCACAAACAGAGAGTATAAGGGGGACAATAACTCCGTATGTATTGCTTGACAATCAGTCTATTGAAGGAAACATGATAAAGGAAGTCAAAGTTGTCCTCCAATAGTAAGTCTTTAGCAACCATTGTCAAAAACTTTTTTCTGGACTGATGATTTCCAGATACTAACAGTGATCTAACAAAAGCTGGATGAAAATCCTTCCCTTGTCTGTTAGACGTTAACTGCATTAAAGTCAATTTCTAGAAATATACAACGCATCTATTTGACAATCTTGAGAGAATGCATCATGAAAGACAGCGACGTGCAAGGTGCACATGTATTCAGCATATTCTTTTTTACTCCACGAGCTCTAATGGAGCTAGGTATATCCTGAAAAGTTATAGAACCCATAACTTGACAACTTCTGATGTGATTTCCTGCTAAACAAGTCTTCTTCTTTTTTCTCAAAATTCATAATGAGACAAGGACCAAGCACAGATAATAGAGCTACTTAAAACCAACCTATCAACAGGAAACAGTATCATTGAGGGGCAATACATGTAAGGGAGAGAATCTGGTCTCTAGTAGTGAAGGCCACAACCTTTACCAAGCCTTATCTACGCCTGCACGAAAAGAAAAAATATATCTTAAGTCAAAAGGAAAGGAGAAAAGAAGAATGACCAGCCATCTTGAAGCAATCAAGTGCCAATTTACAGGCTACCAAGAATAGTTCAGTGACTTGCCTGTTATCATAGTCATGTAAACCTGATGTGTTTGTCACAATCTAAACATACCATAGGCTCTGAAAGCATCTCAGTACACCACTGAAATAGGATTGCTCCATCTGCCCACTTGAAAACTATGTTCCAAGAGACATTGTGCAAACAACCAATTACTGGAAATGCCGTAGGCAGCAGCAACACCCCCAGTCCAGATATTAAAGGACTTGATTTCAATCAAAGCAAAAACACGTTCATGAATTTGTGTCCACCCTGCTATACCCTAGTTCTTTTCCAACATTATTCCTCTCCATTAGCATCTTGGTTTCTGTTGCCTCATCCCTTAGTCCAATGTCAGCATACAAGTTATATAGCAACAAATATGGAGCAGAACTTTCTGGTTCAAGCCTCATCAATGCTTCAGCGGCAACCCGAGCCAACTTTACATTGTTATGCAACCTACAAGCACCTAACAGTGCACCCCACACAGCCTTATCTGGCTCGAATGGCATACGATTAATAACATCCATTGCCTCCTCTGCTTGCCCATTCCGGCCTAGAATATCCACAAGAGAAGCAAAGTGTTCTATCCCTGGTTGAATACCAAATTCACTGACCATGGACTTGAAATGCATCTGGCCTAGTTCCACCAAGCCAGCATGAGCACACGCATTGAAAACAGAAATAAATGTGATATAAGTTGGCCTCACATTATGCTGCTTCATTAATCTGAACAGTTCTAGAGCTTCTGCAGCAAATCCATGAGATGCGTAGCCACCAATTACAGCATTCCAAGAGATCACATCTTTCCTCAATTGCATCTCATCAAAAACAATCCTTGCTTCTAAAATTACCCCGCATCTTGCATACATAGTAATGAGGGAGTTATGTAGTGGTACATCTGGGGTCACGATCTTTGTGACCTGTTGGTGGATCTGCGTACCCAGATGGAGAGCCACAAACTCTGCACAAACGCTCAGAAGTGAAGAGAAAGTGTGTTGATCAGGTTTCCCTCCTTCCCGTTGCATCTGAATGAAAAGCTTGATTGCTCCTTCATAGTCCGCATTTTCCTCATACCCTGCTATAATGGAATTCCATGACACCTGGTTTCTCTGGGGCATCCTTACGAAAAAAGTTTGCGCTAGTTCCATGTTACCCATCTGGGCAAATCCCGAGATCATCAAATTCCAGGACATTATATCAGGGTTTGGCATTCTGAGAAACAACTTCGAAGCTTCTTTCATATCTAACGAGCTAATATATCCACTTATTAACGTATTCCATGAAAACCTGTCCCGCTCCATCATTTGGTCAAATAGCTCCCTGGCCGAGAGAATATCTCCTGCCTTCACATAGCACATGATCATCGTGTTCCACGAAACCACATTACATTTGAACCTCCAGTCATCTCCTCTTAATTGATCAAAAAGGCGTCGAGCATCATCAACCCTTCCTCTCTTGCTATACCCAGCAATCAGAGTATTATAAGCATGAACCAAATCTATCTTATCACCACACTTTCGCCTACCCTCGTGTAAAAGCCTCAAAGCTTCATCTAATTCCCCATTGTCAATAAGACCAGACACAACTGCGCTAAAAGAAGCGGTGTCCCGTTCGGGCATCTTATCAAAAAACTCAATTGCACTCTTAACATCGCCATTCTGCAAAAACCCACTAATTATCGCGTTCCAAGAAACAACATTTCTCTCTTCCATCCTACTAAAGAGGCTCAAAGCTTTATCCATCCATCCGTTTCTCGCATACCCACTGATCATTGTATTCCAAGAAACCAAATCTCTCCCGGGCATTTGATCAAACAAAAGCCTTCCCTCATCTAAATATCGACCCCCACACGTTATATATCCCAATATCATTAGATTCCACGATACGACGTCTCTCTTTGGAATTTCGTCGAATAGGTTGCGTGCATTGGCCAGCTCTCTGCGTTTGACGTACCCGCTTAACATTGAGTTCCACGTTACTGTGTTCTTATGCTTTAGGCTGTCGAACAATGCCCTTGCTTCGTGGAATCGAGATGTTCGGATCAAATGGGTGATTTTCCCGTTGAGTGTTTGGATGTCTGGGGGCCGAGAGTTAATGGGTTTTAGTGTGGAGGCAAAACGGCAAGGATTTGGAAGCTGGTATACAGCTGCTGTGCTGAATACGAAGGAACCGGCCTTTAAGGTGCTTATCTTTCGCATCATCGAAACATTTGACGAGGCACCTCATTTGTGTCTCTTTCTTCTCAGGTGCTTGCAAACCCCTTTCAACATTGCTAAGAAAGGAAAAATAATCGCCCTTTAGAGACAAACGCCAGGTATCGCCCTGCTGTATTCATCAGCTAAGTTTCAAAAGACTTGCAAATCTCCCAAGACAAGCTGTCTGCTGTTTCCCCCTTCTTGTCTGATAAAAATGCAGAACGTTTGGCTCTTGCACAGTGTAGAATGCGCGGTGCAGCACTCAAAACTAGGACAGATGGTATACTCTCTTCATTTGGTAGGTGTTCGCACCATAATTCACTAAATTTGAGTATGGCAACTAGTTTTTAAAGGGTAGTGCCGATGCGATGCTGATGTCGGTGGTAAAATTGGGATGAGTCGTGGTAAGTTGTAGTAGTGGTGATGTAAAAAATATTAAGTGATTCGGTTTAATAATTCCGCCCATTGAGGGTCTTTAGACATATAGTGTGCCCACCCTACATCGGTGGAGGGTGACGAGGATGGGATAGGATGGTGGCGACGGCGGTAACAATGGATGAGTGTTGAATGAAATGAGGTAGCTATGGGTGGGTGGTAACAATGAGTGGCGTTGGTGGTGGTGTACGGTGATAGTGGTCCTAACGGTGAGTACATGTTTTTCATTGTTTTATAAAATGATTTTTATCATTTATAGAAAAATTTATTGAGAAGGTAAACAATATACAAGCGCTCGTACATGGGAGTCAACATTTGCATTTAAGTGTTACCGAAAGAAAGCACGTATCAAACGTAACAAATCCTGACTTTTCGAAAATGAATATGATAATTGAAAATGAAAATGGAAATGGGTCTCATACAGGTCCTAAGTATTGAAATAGTAATTTTTTCGTACCAAAGAAATGAATATCCAAATCATTTACATGTTTTCTTTATTTCCTCATTTACTTGTAAAACGTGAGCATATGTCACTAAAATGCATATTTAAGAACATAGGGGTGAAAAGGCTATAAAGGATGAAAGTAGTATCCCCCTCCCCTCCCTTCAATAATCGATCATATTTTCTTTTGAGTCGTCCTACAAAAAATTGCTTACTTTTAAAATTAAAAAGATTATGTAAGTATTTTTACATCTTTACTCTTTACACACTTTTTATATTGTATTTTTCTCTTCACATTTAACTCCTCACTAACTCACTTTCTCTCTCCTAGCCACTTTATTTTATTTTTTTATTCTTTTTTTCTCTTCACATTTAAGACTCCACTAATCAATTTTTTCTCTCTCCGGATCCACTTTTTATCCCATTTCTTTAAAATGAAAAAAAAGAAAAACACAATATATCACTTAAATCCTTAATCATCGTGTAAAAAAATGTGATTAATATATGTAGGATGGAGGGAGTATGTTTTTGTTTATTAAATGCATGAATCAGAATGTTGTACTTTATTTAAAAGGAATAGAGTAAAATTAATACTCCTTTCGTCCCACAATTATTGCTCAACTTTCTGTTTAGGACATCCAAGAATTACTACTTAGTTTCCATATTTAGGATATAAACTTTGATCCAATTCCAATTTTGCCCTTTTGTATTTATTAATATTACAAGTCTCAACCACTTCATTATTAACGGAATCCACATTTTCATCAAGACTCTCTAGGGGGCATATTGGTCAACTCACGAAAGATAACCAGCTACCTAAACTGGCGTGTAAAGTCAATATGGAACAATTATCTTGAAACGCAGTGAGTATTATTTGAAGTCTTGTCATCAAGTGCTAGCAAAGCTTGTAAATTTTTTGGCGACACCATGACTGTAGCAAAGAAAACACCTCGTTTATTTAGCGATACCACAATTTTACCTTAGTTTTTGTCATTGTAGAACCATTACTTGCCGTTAAATGAAGGTTATAGCTCGCAACTTTCCATGTGTTACTTCCTGTACATTGCAGCCGAACGCCCTACACATAAGTACCAATTACAACCCAAGAAAGAATGTCCTCGCGCCGGTTAATGGACCGTTTTCAATAAATGTGAGTCGTGATTGTGAAGAGAATATAGACGAGGAGTTTTCGAAGCTTGAAACAAACTTAGCAAGATTAGAGTAGGAGTTCTAATTGCCAGAAATAATTGCCAAGAGCTAACATTTATTTATGGTAAAAGGGAAGGAGGGTGAGTGAAGAAAGTGTTTGCAATTTGAATATGTCTTTCACTAAAGTTCACACCTGTTGCGGCTAACAGCCTTGCAGCCTTCACGAGCGCGCGCGCGCGCGCACACACTTACTTTTGAGTTCCGCTGATAGCAGGCAGCAGGAACAGGGGGACATAGTTGCAACAGGTGGGGCCAGAGTGCTTCTGCTGCAACATTGATAGCAACTCTAATTGCAATTGCTGTGGGGTCCGCTGCAACCGATGCCTCTTGACAAACCGTGGGTTTATTTATCCCATGGTTTAGAAGGTTTTGGGCACTCACTGCACTCTAGATTTGATCCTTGTGAGTCACTGTCATCCTTTAGTATCAATCAATCCTAAATGTGTGTGAGCAAATTCAAGGCTATTTATGTTTGGATTTGTACAAGTAAAACATAACATGGTATTGGTTATTTTCTTAACTAATTATAAGGTGTGTATCTGTTTGCACAAATAAATATTTTTTCACTAATAACTTGTTTTTAGTTAAATTTCAATAAATGGCATTAATTAGCTTCTTATTACTATTTATGAAAAACAGATAATGAACCAATCAGGAAGTTATTTTCTCATAGGAAGAAACTAATTTCTGAAAATGTATTCTTATTGATAAGGGATAAAGTGTAGTTGGTTGCTTATTAGTGACTGATTTAGGAAGTGATGTTTTCCAACAGTTTATTCTTATTTATTAATTGGTGGTAACTAATTTCTAGAGTAGTTTGTCCTTTATGGGGTAGCTACTTTTTAGGGTTAATTATAAAATTGTCCCTTGAGATTTATACGTTTTTGCACTTTGCTCCCTGTGTTTACAACTTTTGCAATAGTGTCCCCCGAGGTTGACAAAATCATTGCAAATACCTTCAAAACCTAACGGCCGTCCAAAATAATCGTTAAAGTAGTCATGTGCGTATCATGTGCCACTTTTTTTACTAAAGTGAAGGGCAAAATTGTAACTTTAGTAAAAAAAAACTTCATCATCTTCATCTTCATTCTTGGCTCTGATGAAATTGCAGGGGAATTAGGGTATATTTTGCAATAGAACCCTAATTTCCCCTTCCCCCATCGATTCAATCCCCACAAATGCAACTCCGATGAAATTGCAGGGGAATTAGGATTCAATTCCCAGAACCCCCATCGATTCAATCCCCACAAATGCAACTCAGATGAAATTGCAGGGGAATTAGGGTTCATTTTGCAATAGAACCCTAAGTTCCCCTTCCCCCATCAATTCAATCCCCACAAATGCAACTCCGATGAAATTGTAGGGGATTTAGGGTTCATTTTGCAATAGAACCCTAAGTTCCCCTTCCCCCATCGATTCAATCCCCACAAATGCAACTCCAATGAAATTGCAGGGGAATTAGGGTTCATTTTGCAATAGAACCCTAATTTCCCCTTCCTCCATCGATTCAATCCCCACAAATGCAACTCCGATGAAATTGCGGCACAGAAGAGTGACTCCTCATCTACAACATTCGAATGCTAAATCAGGTTACGTGTGGTGCATCTGAACCCCCTTCCTTTATTCTTTCCACTTTATTTTCATGAACATCATCAATATTCTTGGATGGAGTTTTAGTCACTTGGTCCCTGTCAACTTGTTCATCAAAAGAATCAAGTTCTCTTGTGTAGAAAACAAGAGAATTATCAGCTTTTTCTTTTCATGGATTCAAACCCTGCAACTTTGCATTCCCCTGCATTCTCGTGTTTAAAAAGTACTGTCTTTCTCTCCACATGCACTTCATGACCCAAATCATCATCTTCTGAATCACCATTTTTTTGACCTTCCTCAACCTTGAATCTGCTGTGGAAGGGGAAACAAGGGTTCTATTGCAAAATGAAGCCTAATTGCCCTGCAATTTCATCGAAGCCATCCAGAATGAAGATGAAGATGATGGAGTTTCTTGGCTAAAGTTACAATTTTGCCCTTCACTTTAGTCAAAAAAGTGGCACATGATACGCACATGACTACTTTCACGATTATTTTGGACGGCCGTTTGGTTTTGGAGCTGTTTGCAATGGTTTTGTCAACCTCAGGGGACACTATTGCAAAAGTTGTAAACACGGGGAGTAAAGTGCAAAAACGTGTAAACTTCAGAGGACAATGTTGTAATTAACCCGATCGATCTAGTCTCTAGCGTAAATATTAGGTCAAAGAAAGAACAGAAGGACACAATCTCACAACTCAACAAAATGACTTGATCCAAGTCTTTCTTTTTTCCATTTTTCGTTAACCTTTTTAGATGCTTTGTCTTCTATCGATAGAGTCTTCTATTTCTAGTGTCAACACTTGCTCATTATTACAAAGGATTTTTTTTCTTTTTTGGATGCGCAGTCTTTCACTTCACTTTAAATTTCCATTTTCGTCAAATTTTTTATTTTCAGGGAATTCCTCAGGCAAGAGACATAAAGGAACTCACATTAAATTTGGAGATTGCCAGCAAGCGCAAAGAACATCTCAGTTAACTCTTATTCAACTTCGAATCCAATTTCAATAGGTTTACCTTCTGAACAATGTTAGGAACAAGAATACACCCACGCACATACATAATCATCAAAAACTTGTTAACCGCAGTGTTCGTGACCATATTTTGTGACACGACACTAAGGTTAATGGTCATATGTTAATATCAAAGATTAGACTGCGTACGATGTGACACGTGCCACAACATATTCACCAAAAATATATAAGACATAAAAGGAAATCCAATGGCATGCCTTTATCCATATTTTGGACATAAACAAAAAACGAAGGTCATACCCCCATCCAATGGGTAGCCACCCTTTAGGGGTCGAATCTCTTAGGGATCCTTCCAAAGGCACTTCTCCCCTTCTTCTCTAGTGCACTTGCCTCCTTGCTCCTTGGGGTGTATTCTCCACTATCCTTTGGCGTACATTTACCACTACCTCCCTCTTGAGGTGTGATACCAAGGAAGCGGATTAGTAGATTACGTGAAGGTGTCACAAATGATACAGTTGAAATCAGCCGCCAAGAGAGGGTGAAGTAAGGGCAGAGAACAAGGCTTTCCAGACAGGGCCTAAGGAGTGGCAGTGCTACGAGGGCGAGGGCTGATGCAAACAAGGCCAAAATGTCCAAGCTGAGGTCCAAGAGTCAAGGTCCAGCATTAGGGTCCTGTATGTTTCTCTCTGGAATTCTCTAACACTGGAAATTTAGAGTGAGAAAGTGATTTTTAGTAATGAATTTCTCTGTCCAAAATGAAGTCCAAGATCCAATATTTATAGGCAAAAGTATGCCTCTGTCATCAGTCGGCATACTCAATAAACCAAAAGGCATAACTAAAAACTCATAATGGCCATACCACATCCTAAAAGCAGTCTTTAGTACATCTTCATTCTTAACCTTAAGTTGACAGTACCCAGAAAGAAGGTCTATTTTCAAGAAGTACCCTGCACCCTGAAGTTGATCAAACAAGTCGTCAATTCTAGGTAGGGGATATTTATTTGAGACTGTTACGGGATTATGCCCCCTATATAGTCAATGCATAAACGCATGCTCCCATCCTTCTTCTTAACAAATAGTACTAGCGCACTCCGTGAAGACATATTAGGACAAATCATATCCTTGTCTAAAAGTTCTTGGAGTTGCTCATTTAGTTTCCTGAGTTCTGTAGGAGCCATTCTGTAAGGTGCTTTGAAAATATGTGTTGCACCAGGGATCAAGTCAAAAGTAAACTCAATCTCCCTACCAAGTAGAACACCAGACAAGTCTTCTAGAAACACGTCCAAAAATTTACAAACAAGAGGGATATCCTCTAGTTTGATTATGCTACACGAGTGTCATGAATGTGAGATAAATAACCACTACAACCCTTCCTTAGAAGACACTTGGTACGCAGAGACAAAATCAAGTAAGGTAGCTAGGGTATTGACTTTGGCTCCCAGGATCTTAAATTCAGGCCGATACGGAATCAAAATAAAAATCTCTTTGCTAAAATAAACTATCTTGGCATGATTGGAAAATAACTAGTACATATGCTAAATCACATCGAAGTCTTTCATATCTAGCGGAATTAAGTCCATTGTCAATTCTCTAGCATTGATACCGATGGGGCAAGAATTATATACTCTAGAGGCTACTATAGAGTTTGTAGTAAGGGTATCAACATAGAGTTCAGGTTCCATGTTTCTAGGTCTGATTGTCAAATTCTTACAAAAAGTTACCAGAAAAAATGAATATGTGGCACCAGGATCTAGTAACATAAATGCCTTTTTCACAAACTTTAACAGTACCGATTACCACATTATTTGATGCTCCAGCCTCAAGAGTTGTCATGGCAAAAACTCTGGCATGTCCTCTGGTGCTTCCTGCTTATCAGCTTCTTTTTATTCCACTTCGGATCAGGTGGAGGCTTTGTGCAGTTCCCGGCCATGTGTCCTATTGCTCCACAATTAGAACATGCTCCCATGTCCTTATAGCGGGGCTAGTTCTCGTGATATTTTTTACAAATGATGCAATTTCTCTCATAGCGCTTTGAGTCTACTGCCTTTCCCCTGGTCCACTTATTGGTCTTTTATTGGCATCTGATGATGGCTTTCTTCCATTTCCAGAGTTCAATTCATTAAGGTCTCTCTTTTTTCTCTTGTCCTCCCAAATGCGTAGCTGCTCTTCATGAATTCGCTCCAGATGATGCACTTCATTAACCACCTATACATAGGTAGGATTATCCCAGATAGCCATATGTTGCCTTCTCTTAAACTGCAGTCCATCCTGAAACTTAAGTGCATGATGTTTCTCGTCTTGAACAATATGACACATGCCCTATACATGGTGTTGAGGCAAATCCTGAAAGTTTTGCAAATCGCTTCTCATACTCTGTGATAGTCTCATTTGGATGCTAAGTGATCCTTATTAAATTGCTCTCTATTGCCTCCTTCACGTTCGCGCGCCGGGGGGGGGGGAGAGAGAGAGAAGAGAGAAATTCTTCGAGAAGAAGAGGTCCTGAAAATCTTAGCATGTGAGATCAGCTTTCTTTTCTGCTGTCATCATCTTTGATGTTATCTTCCACAGTTGGCCTGCCTTCCCAGTTAACTGAAAGACTGGTAACTTCACTTTCTGTTTGTCTAATCACCCCATCACCTTAAAAATCTTACACATAACAGTTTGTTTGTGTGTACCTTTTCAGTATGTGTGTAGACAATGTGGCACAGTATATGCATACCCAGTATTTTGGTATGTGTATAATGTATGAGTGGGGGAAGACACTCAACCGTGTTTATGTATTTTGGACAAGGGTTAGCATGTGTGCAATGGGGTTTGTACTGTGTGGTGGGTTTGTGTGCATGTTTGCAATAAAGAGACAAACATAGAGAAAGAAAGGGGAGGCGTATTGGTGTGGTTGTCAAGAGGGTGTGGTGTGTCATTTTTTGTCTTGTAGAATTCATGAGAGCATTCACAGAGTTAGAAAAAGGTTGATTGGGGTTGGACGATTAGGGAGCAAATGGGAAAGAAAGAGCTTCAGAAAAGATAGGTTCGTGCTAAGCGTAAACTGGAAGAAAAAGAAATAAGCGAGTAAAGAATTGGTTCGTTTGAGAGGAGCTATTGAAGGTCTTTGACGTTTCTTTTAGCCAGATTTAGCAGCGTGATCACCACGCCAGATTTAGCAGCGTGATCACCACGCCAAATTTTGATATTGAGGAAACGCGTAGCATTAATGTAAGTGCTTCACCACGCCAAATTTTGATATCGAGGAAATGCGTAGCATTAATATAAGTGCTTTTTGATTCAACTAGTGATTTTATTTAAAGCATATATGTTACCTATTTTGAGAAGCACTATTTATCAGCAATGAACTATCTTAGTTACACTTATCTACTTTCGCCTTGAAGAAAGAATTTTTTGCCAAAAATCTTTTAGTAACACTTACTTCTCGTTAGGATCAAACCAACATTAAAACAATATTTCGTTAACGATTGTTATGGAACTTGGACTTGAAATGCTTGGTGCAATTGAGATGTTTATGATATTGACATTATTGTAGATATGAGTTGTTTTGGAAAAATATTGAGATGTTACTGAGATGGTTTGACTGTCGGTGGATCAAGGATTTTATTCCTGATAAAAAGAAACGGGCAGTTTTTGCTTATTCGTGGCGCCCCTACTTCCACAATGATTATTATCCCGTGGTGGGATTCTTGGTCCGAGATAGTGGGACCAAACGCCGAGCACAACATACCATTTGAGTTAGTTAGGCTGGAACTATCTTATGATACGTTTTCGTGCTAGGTGATTTTTATGCCCTCAGATTTATTTTACTTGTACCTTATTACGCTTTACAGACTACATTCTCACTTTCTTCTTTTAGAAATACAATTATTTACTTCCCTGATATTATATCACGTAAAGTTGCTAATTTGTAAAGTGAGTTATCTGCTGATATGCTAAGGTCCAGCTAGTTGGGTCACATGTTACTTGCTGAGCACCTGGAAGCTCACTCATTACTAATCATTTTAGGTTTAAGAGTAAGGAATCGGTGACGATCGTGGGCTTTGGATTTTAAGGAGAATGCTGTGGGCTTTCAAAGACTGCATTATTTGATCGTAAGTTGTATCATAAATGTTATTTTAAGAAGAATTTATAATGAAATTCGAAAGCAGATTTTATATGGAGTTGTAGGTTTAGTTGTAGTTGTAACTATTCGGAGTTACGAAGAGTCCTAGCATAAGTGCTCCACTAAAATTAGAAATGACAATGTATTTGAAGTTGTAAAAGTTTTAGTTTTGCTGAGATTTGTATTGGTTTTAGGGGGTAAGGCCTGACAGAGTCCTTGATGAGAGTCTAATAGATCTGCCGGTCACAGACCCAACTTACAGGCCAACTGTGGGTTCGGGTTGTGACGGTTTAATAGTAGACAAATGTTCCATCCTTGCCTGAACCTGACATAGGCAGTTGAATGTGGAATAATAATAGGGAAAATTGCGTAAAATACCCATGTGGTTTGGGGTAATTGCAAAAAGACCCCTTCTGTTATAAAAATTGCAAAAAGGCACCCAAGGTTGCAAAAGTGTTGCAGCCGTAAAAAATATTGTTCAAACTAAAGGCATGTAATGTTCACGCTCCTGAAGAGTGCGTTTGGTAGAGATTAATTTAACAAATGACAAAAATGCCCTTCCTGTCTTCCTCATTCCTCAAATCCTAAGCCCTAACCACTACCGCCGTCTCAGATGATCGCCGTCGCCGCAGCCATCTGTTCTGCCAAATCGCCCAGCCGTAGCCCTATCTACCACCATCGCCGCCCATTTCGGCCACCACCCAGCCCTGCTGCCATCGCATCGCCAGCCCGGTCATCTTCCTAAATCTTGATTTTCTTTCCTAATCCAATTAACCAAACCCTAACCGCTGCCACAATCACCGCATTGCCACCTGCTCCACCCGGATCTGTGTTGCTGATTTTGGGTTCCACAATTTGTTTTTGGCCGGACGTCGTAGTGGTGAAAGGCTCCGGTGTAGAGATCTGCCCATGCCGGTCACGGTCACGGTCGCGGTTAGTTTTGGCCGACCGTAGCTTCGGCCATTTCTTTCGCCCATTTCTTTTTGTCCGTAACTCGCCACCCTCGCCAAGCCCCATCGACCACCATCACCATCTATTTCTGCCGCCACCCTCACCTTGCCTTATCCACCACCACCCATTTCTGCCCCCACCATCAACTCGAACCACTTGCGCCGCTGCCACCAGCCGGATCCACAAACCCTTCATCCATGATCGAAGTTCCCTCCTTTTCCCCCTCTTCCCCCTTCCTCTTTCCCTTTCCATCCGGTCCCCTTTCTGTTGCCTCACCTGTTGGTTTGCGCCGGCCCTAATGAGGGCTTGGGCTTGTGGTATTTGGACAATTTACAGGGGTATTTTGGACAAATTCTTTATTTTGTAACGAAAACCATGGGTTGCAACACTTTTGCAAACTTGGGTGCCTTTTTGTAATTTTTATAACAGAATGGGTCTTTTTGCAATTATCCCAAACCATGGGGGTATTTTATGCAGTTTTCCCATAATAATACCACTAGAAGTCAAAACTAGATGTCCAGCCCACTCCACCATCAGAAGTCAGAATAGTATGCCATCCATCTATATACTTAATGTTACCATGAGATGTTGACATATCAAAATGAAGTACTAGACACTTCTATCAATATGCTAGTCACATTTGTACAACAGCGTTCTCTTAAAACTTTGAATTAGACAAAAATTATACTCCCTCGTGTCCCGTAAAGTGACGCCTTTGACTTATGCAAAAGAAAATCATGATTTCAATAACATACAAAAACCTCTATCATTACGCACATTCCCTACCCCTTTGTCCATTGGAAAAGGTACAGGCAAAGTGATAAAGAACTATTATGAAGTATATAATGGTAAGGTCATAACAATCTCACATGAGATAATTCGTTTATTTATGAAGGTCCATCATTTCAACATTGGAGGTGGGAGGTGGGCTATAGAGGAGAGAGAGGGGAAAGGCAGTAACAATGCTGAAGATGGGGTGTGGTAGCGAGGGTAGGGGTGGGTGGCATGGAAAGTGCATACCTATGGTCATATATATATATATATATATATATATATATATATATATATATATATATATATATATAGAGAGAGAGAGAGAGAGAGAGAGAGAGAGAACAAGAGAGAGGTGAGCGACGAGGAGAAAGAAGAAAAAAATATTGTCTTTTGTATTTAATAACCTTTAGCGACGAATTCTTGGCAGTCGCTAGAAGACCGCTACTATTAATAGTATAAAAGTATAGACTTTATCAATCGATTGCATCCATATGTAAAAGTCCGTGGCGAAAGACCATTTTAAAATTAGTTTAGAAAAGAAAATTTTGGGAAAATGGAGAAAGTTCAAGACTCACAATTAGCGACGGATTTTTCTATCGATAAAAGTATGTCACTAAAACATTAACCACGGAACTTATTATCTAGTAAAAAAAATTTAGCGACGGGATTTTACCGACAGTTAGAAGGCCATCAGTAGGAGTTTTTTTTTTAGCGACGAATCTTGTTCCATCATTAAAGGTGTTTTTCTTATAATGGAAAGGAGGTCTTTGGAGGGCATCGCACATAATCTGTCTGGCGTGTCTATCTCGGACTTCCCACCATTATCAAGTTCTCTGTCTTTAGAATCCTTCATGGGGCTTAGCAAGGCTATTAGTCATCTGGCAGTATGTGTCGAAACCCTAGGATGGACAAGTGAAGCTGTGGGGCAGGCCGAGTGGTAGTTGTTCAAGGGAACTTCAACATATGGTGGGCTAGAGATGAGGTACGATGACAACTGTGCTTAATTGCCATACTAAAGGAATATTCGAGTGACTGAAGCTGAAGTAGCTACTTTCGAAGTAACCAAAAGAAAAACAACCAGAGTGGGAGAGAAAAAGTCGAGAAAATCATACTAAATCTTCCTCTCTGCCTCTACCCGTTATTATCGAGCTCAATCGATATCTTTCCAGCCCCATGTGACCGGCGAAAGCTTTCTCTATTCTAAGTAGGGAATACCTAGCTTGCCATCCTTCCTAGTTACTGCTCTTGGACAAAAGCATATTCCTTATTTGAATGGCACCATCTCTGTAATAAATAAATGCCTCTTTTCTCGCGCATGCTGAGCGAGCATGGATAAAATAAAGAAAATTGGCCAATTTTTGGGTATACCATGAAGTTACAAAGGTTGTACCTATGAACCAACCCCTCACAGCGAAATAGGTACAAGGAAAGAACATTACGGCTTCATATATAACTCATGTGGAGAATATTTCACAATTGTAGTTTCTTGCTCTAAACCTCAAAGCTTTGAGAAATCTGCAAAGAAAAAATAATTTTGTTGGATAGCCTCCAATTTGACAGAGATTTCTTTTGTTACATCATTACGTGTACTGCAAACACATCTCCTCCGCTCTATTTAGACAAACATTCTATAAAAATTTTACCGTAAGAACCACATATAGCGTCAGCACAAAACAGGCGGCAGTGTAGTCTTGTCATGGTGCACGTCGATTTTGACTAGAAAACATTAAAAAGGTGTCAATCTGGACTTTGCAACCAAGAAAATAATAAGTGGGAGCACGGGAATGTACATGTAGGACAAAGGTGACATCTCTATTTCGTGGAAATCTCTCACAAAAGTGATAGTTGAAGAGGTCTCCAATGGCTCTTTCCTTAGTGATCACCGATTTCTAAAGAACACCTTTAGAGAGTAAGACTAAATGTTTGCTTTTAGCAAAGGAAATAATGTTTTAAAACCGTGAAACATTTGGACCATCTGCTGTAGCACGTTTTACTTTGGGGGAGCTTTTTTATGTTATATAGGCAGTCTTGGTGGCTTTCAGGAAAGAGGAGGAGAAAGTGTCGAGGATGGCGAGGAGTCCATGGTGCGAGAAAATGGGGATCAAAAAGGGGCAATGGACACCTGAGGAGGATGAGATACTGGTTTCGTATATTCGGCGCTTTGGCCACGAAAACTGGCGGGCACTGCCAAGACAAGCTGGTAATCTCAAGAAACCCCAACTAGCATCTGACTTTGCAGACTTGCTGTCTTTGGCTTAACTGCTGTGCCTATTTACTTGCTGTCTTTTGCTTAGGTTTGTTGAGGTGTGGGAAGAGTTGTAGACTCCGATGGACTAACTACTTGCGCCCTGATATTAAACGAGGAAACTTCACCGTGGAAGAAGAAGAAACCATTACCAACTTGCATCGGATTCTTGGAAACAGGTGAGACCAAACGAATTCTACTGATCGATGTATAAGGTAGCAAATAAGCATTACAGAAATTTTTTTTTTCTCAGAGTGAATTTGTTAAAGCATGTGTCATTTAGTAATATGGCCTACTCGCTGCTAGCATAAACCACTCTCACTAGCAGATGCTGGTAAAACTTAATACTGTTGGTATAGGTAGCTGGCTGAACTACCGGTAGAATGTCATCTTTTGCTAAGAGTGGCGAACATTCTAAGTAAACCATGCATGCCCATTGGAGTGTTAATTTTGCCATCGTGTAAGTTACAAAGAAAGTAGGACTTTTGTCCTAACATTTTTGTGCTTCCTTCTTTACGCAGATGGTCTGCCATAGCAACACGATTGCCAGGACGAACAGACAACGAGATAAAGAATTTTTGGCACTCGCACTTGAAGAAGAGAGGCATACAGACTCTACCCAATAAAGGCATCACGCAAGACTCTCATGGAAAGAACAAATCGGAAGCAAATCAGCCAACTAAGGAAGACTACGTGAATCATTATGCAACAGATAGTGTTCCTGATAATATTTGTGAACACAGAACCACTGCTTCCACAACAAGCAAGTCTGGTATTGTTAAGGATTCAACACATCATCTGTCGTGCTATCAAGAATCTGTAATTGAACCCCTCCACCACGGTAGAAGTATGAACGAAAACCATGATATGGTAATTTGGTATAAGCTCTTCACTGAAGCAGGGGAGTCAGAGAACAATGCCAGAAATTTGTGAAAACTCTGTAATATTTGCTTGAGAGCTACAGTGAAGAAGATACATGCGGTGTCCAAATTTGACAACAATAATGTCTTTTTAGTGGCAAAGATGGATGGTGTTATTTAGACAAGTATACACAAGTAATGCGCTTGCTTTTGATATACCACATTGGTGTATTAGTAGATTTACCACACACAACTATTGACCATAGCGCTACGCCTTCATTTCAATGTGTTGAAGTTTTGAGTCATAACATTAGTCTTTCTGATATTAGATTATTTTGAGTAGTCACTGCTACTTTAATGAGTAGAAGGTCAAATTTTTGAGTCAGGACTTTCCTTCGAATCTGGTGGAACTCCTGTATCGCAAAGCTCTACAAAACGACAATATTTGAATGTCTTCAGAAAAAAAAAATGACGTTTCTTTTACTGTCTAGAGAAAATATGGAATGGGCAGCTAAGCTTCTTGGCAGTACAAAGTTTAGGCCAATAAAATCAGGAATAAGCATCTCAGGAGACCATGGTTCCTATAGAAGGCAATCCTCATACTAATAGATATTGACAAATCAAAATCAGTGGTTGCCATCAAAATGGGATTTCTTTACGTTCTTGAACTGTTGCCCTTTTTTCATCTTGCTCTGCAGGAAAAGATTGAACATGTAATAGCTCTCACTTCTCTAAATTGGGTAAAAAGCTCGAGTGAGTTTGGAGATCCCAATTTGTGACCAATGCATATGGAAGCGTAGGCTTGTTGCTTGTTACATGCTTCGTTATAAATTTACCATTGTAAATAAAGAAAGGGGAAGAATGGAAGGAGAAAGAACATCTTGAAGCTCCATTCTACAAAGTTATAGCTTCCTTTGATTTCTGAGTGCTCTGGTACAATAGAATAATGTATCAACCTGACATTCCAACAGGGAGGTGCACTCCTTTGGCAACTTATAAATGATGACATCACTATAGCTATGAAGGATAAGAAGATGAATATGACTTGAAATATAGCTTCACAATTAAATCGACCACATTATTTATCATGAAGTGGTTTTACATGACGGATTTCTTGAAACAATCATCAAAATCTTCAATTGATCTTCTCTGATATCTTGTAGTGAAACCCATCCGGAAACCTGATAATTGGTGCTCGGACAATTTTGCCTCCCTTGACTATTGCCCACCTGCAAGAGGGAAGAGAGACCTTAGATTTTTTTTGGTTCATGATCCATTATGTTACAATTTTTTATGAAGTTTTTGTGCACACTAAAAAGTAATGCGATAGAGACACTTTCTGAATATTCAACATATGGTTGTCCGTCCCCTAGGTATTGTAAAATTTTGCGTGTTTATAGGATATATGTCGAAAGGGAGCTTATTTCCATTCTTCGCGGTGGAAGTGTGTGAAGCATTTATAAGCAAGAATATTACCTATATTTGGTGACCAAGACATGCAAGAAGGTGGCCAGGAACACCCTGCTATATTCTGCTCCAGCACATTGCTTCAATCCCACTCCAAATGGCATGAAACTCTTGGATACAACGCTCGATTGTATATCCTGAGTTTCAGAATCTCAAGAGAAATCAGTACCCTGTCTTTTGGCAAAATTGCTAAAGAAAAAGGGAAACAGAATAACTATTTTCAGTCCTCCCACCTTCCAACGCCTTGGGTTGAACACGAGTGGATCATCGAACTGGTTAGAGTTCAAGTGAAGAGCAGCGGTGGCAATCATTATGACCCATCCTTTTGGGATTGTATATCCTGCAAATTATTAACTCTCTTAGTTATCAGTTCATGTATGAACTAACAAAAAGGATTTGTCTAGGGGACAAAAAGTATACCATTGACTGGGATATCCTGTAATGCTCGTCGAAACAGTCCAGGAGCAATGTTTCCCAGCCTGAGAACTTCATGTATAACCTGAAATAAAACATTTACAGTAAAGCATCAGGACTATGTTGTTAGTTGTAACTACATACAGACAACAATATTTAGGGTGTACAACTAACCTGAAGTGTAAAAGTCATTGACTTGTATTCATTCCATGTCAATGGGGAATCCGCATTCTCTCTGTTTTTGAGGATTTCCTCGTGCTCAGCCTGGAAAAAAAGGACTATGCATAAGTAGCTACAGAGAGGGGAGAAAAAGGTCACAGGACGGGACTAGTACTCACAGTTAGTTCCTCCAACACGGAAGGGTGTTCTGCGAGCAACTTGAAAGCTAGTGCAAGTGTTGTTGAAATGGAATCCGATGTGACAAATAGAAGACCAAACATTAGCTGAACAACGAAATCCTCGTTCAAGAATGACTCTTTATTCATGTCTTGGATAAGATGATCAAGCAAGTCTTCCTGACGATCCGTGCCATGAGATGAGGATGGTGGTGACATCCTTCTCTTCTTCAACACATCGCCCATCATTAGTCGCACTTCCTTGTGAATCTGGACATGTACGTGTTGAGAGTCAAACACAAGCTCTTGTTGTAGATGATTTCAGAAGTAATACTTGATAGCACTCTTTTGGCAGTTATCTTTGTTACCTTTAAGCATTTGTGGTGAGCAGTTCCAGGGATGTTCAAGGGAAATGACATGAGTCCTTCTACAAGGTCATTAAACATGTCACTTAACTTCAGTGGCGCTTTTTCAAGATCGCCGCTAAATAACTGCCTCGCAGCAAAGTCAATCGTCAGCTGCAATAACCAAACATAGTAACTATCATCAGCATATCAAATAACTAGATGCCATTAGATTCATGAAACAATTTTGAAGCTTTATATTTACTGTGATAGCCGCGCTTTTGACTTCCATAGACTCCTGACTTGACCAAGCAGCAAGAGTTTTACGAATTGTGTCCTCCATCCTAGGAATCAACCTCTCTTTGAGAGCTTCCACACCAAAGTGATTTAAGGTCAAGTTCCTTGTGTACTTTCGGGATGACTGGCTTGTTTGGTCGAACACTTCAGCGAATGTATCGAGGGACCAGGTGTCAACCAATCTCCCATCCTGCCGAAGGATGTAATAGTTAAACTCACGATCTGCTGATATGATGACAGGCCTGCCTGCCACATTTGTTCGGAAGATCGGTCCATATCTGAAAACATAAAAAAGACAGTCATGTTAGCATAATGTATATATTCCATCAATAAGTTATTAGAGACATCTGTACTTCTGAGCAGTGTTGTGTTACCTCTTCAATCTGCTCTTGATGAAAGGGGGAAGGTCTATAGAGGCACTGGGCATGATCAACTGAATTGTTTCTCCAATGAAAGGGAGGCCCATAGAACCAGGAGGGAGCACCCCTTTAGTTTTGGGATTTCTCCATCTGTAAAGCCAATGAGTAATGTAGATTGTAAGCAGTGCTACCAAGCCCCATGCAACAGATAGCAGGTCTGTCTTCCCTGGGGCATATGCCTGAAAGGAAGACAATATTGCTGAAGACATTGTCCAAATTAAAGGAATGAAAGAGAACAAGCAGAAGACAAGTTGTGAGTGCAATTGTGACTTGAAGAGGCAGGAGGACTGCTCAACTATATATAGATATCAGCCTAATACAACTGTTTATGGAGTGATTGTTTAAGTTTCATGTATGCCAACCGAAGGTACAACTTCTATGAAAGGGATTTGATGTGTGGACTAGAAAGGACATAAAATTGGATTTAGATATACACAATTTCAAGGGATGTCACTTAACCAGGACCTACTTAGATTATCTTTCTTGTATCCTTTCTCTTGTCGTTGGTTAGAGATCTCTTAGACTCGCCTGCTTACCCACACTATCCAATCCACCCCTAATAAAAATTATTTGGCGCTAAATATAGAATTTTTTTCACGATTTAATTCTTTTTGCAAGGGTTTGTCACCCGTTAGCTCATATACAGTCCGCACCCTAATAATTAGCATCCAATATGTTAATAATTACTATTCACACCTTTTTTTTTTTCGAATTTCACTGCTAAAACTTGGTTGAGTTGATGAGATACATGAAATCTTGAATGGGACTGAAAACCGTAGTTATATAATGCTTCTTGATGAATTTTTATTTTACTGAAGCATCCGAGAAATAAATATGTGTACAGTTTTCTGGCATCCACCTATCAACATGGACACTATAAAGGTGCTCATTATGGAGGTTCTTAGAGGACTACATCCGTTTGGTAATCGTATTGCTCGCTTTTATTTCATTTTTTAGAAAAAGAGATAACACGTATTAACATGTTTGTCTCTCGCAGCCTATGTTGTTCATGCATGTTATATACGTACAAAACTGTACTCAACAATCTTAATTTCTTTGACAGAGTAGGGAAATGCACGAGATATTAGAGAGATTTCAAAGTACCAAAGCAAGGTATTGAAAATATTGGTTAAAACACATTAATTATTGATACGTTACAACTCTTGTTAATTGCCGGCAAATATATAAATTAAAGTATAAGATCACATCTTGAAAAGACTTTTTTGGAAAGTTTTGATGCGTACTTTTACTTACAAAACATATGTGAATGTTACTATAAAAATAATTATGGTATAATCTTATAATGCTTTTTTATAAGCAATTTTTTTTACATTTATATGGTTACAAATTATGAGCGACAATCTCGTACTAATATATAGTCATAAATTCATATCTTTTAACTAAATAGTCAAGTATCAATGTTCTAATCACCTGGTTAAAGCAATATTATCTCCAAAGATACCGTGAAGGAAGAAAACGTTTTTATAATTCTGTTTTTGTTGTTAACAGAATCTAGTAAAGAGTTACAAATTTTCCTCTTAAGGGATGATGTATATGAAACTCAACCTTCCTATAAACATAAATGCTAATTGAGTCATCTGATATCTTTCTTTATGCAAAGCACTTCGCATATTTTTTGTTCGGAGCATAATAAAAAGAAAACATAGTACTCAAAGAAAGTACGCTCTATGTATCCATTCAAATTATCAAAGATTGATTGAGTCATCACTATGTCTTTTTTTTCAAGCTGTCCAATCCAGATTCTGAGTATAACTTATGCACCACTACTACCTTGATACTACCTCAAAATACCTTAGTGCTGCCACTGTAAATGAGTATATTTATAACTATTACTATACACACTTATCACTTGCCCAAGGCATATTAGAGCATAACTTGTCAACCACCATTATATTAATTCTTTCCTAATAATGAGTTTGTTAAGGAGCTAGCAATTTAACTAACTGTTACGGTAAAAGTTAGTTTATTGATGATTAAAAGTGTTTATGACTTGTACTCGTAGATTTATGCTTTCCTTTTTTGCATTTAGAGAGTACATGATTTATATTTTATAATTTGAGGTTATTCACCTGAAAATAATTTGTGAAGGTATACTGATGTTTGCATATGTTAAGTGCTTTTACAGGTTTAAGTCATTTTTGTTGTAGGGTTTTTTATTTGCATTTTTGGGAGTATTGTTTCTATTTTGGAGTTTAAACTTTACTAATTATTATATTTTTGCACATAAATAGTTATTTTGATACGTTGTGCAATCTTGATCTCTAATGTTTGTGCATGAGTTTTTATATTTTACATTTGTGAGACTTTATTTTGCTATTTGAAAGTGATTTTGAAGTGTTAATATATAATCAAAGTTAAGGCCTAGTAGGCGCGCGCGTGTGTGTAGATTAGATAAAAAAATTAGAAGATATAGAACTAATTTCTTGTTTTATAAGGTTTATAAAAGTTGGATGAATTATACCTACAAAAACAAATGGGATAATCTTTTACATAAGTGAAGGGGGGAAATGCCAAAAACAAAGCTTACTTTTTAACTTCTGAAGTATTAATCATTAATATTTATTTCTGTACTTTACAGCGTATGATTTATTTTTTTTATTTTAAAGTGCTTATAAGATGTTATACATGATTCTTCGAATTTTACTTTTGCGAGACTTTATTTTTTTATTTGAAAGTATTTTTGAGATACTAACACTCAAAGTTAAAGCCCTAATATGTATAGATCCAAATTAGATAGAGTTTTAGAATTGGTTTTTCCATTTTAATAAGATTTACGAAAATTGGACAAATTACCTAAGAATTCTTTTATAACAAATCATAGTAAGTACTAATAAGTAAGAGTGAAAAAAAAAACAAAACAAATAGGATGATGTTCTGCATAACTAAAAGATCGAGGTAAAAATGAAAATATACGCTATGAAAAGCTTACCTTTTAATTTGTAAAAATTAATCATTAATTTTATACATGATTTTTTTTGTTTACATTTGCGAGATTTTATTTATATTTGAGAGACTTTATTTTATTTGCTTTAAGTGTTTTTAGGAAGTTAGTAGTCCAAAATAAAGCTTTTTTGGATTATGTAGAGCTTTAAAAGAAGTAGTTTTGATTTTTTTTAATTTTATAAGATTTACAAAAGTCGGGCCAATGATCATATTAAAAAATTAGTAAGTAGGGTATGATTTTCGTATTTTATATTTTTGAGATTTTATATTGTTATTTTAAAGTACTTTTGAGGTTTTAATAATCAATATTAAGGCTTAATGTATAAACATATTGATTAGGTAGAGTTTTAGAAGGTGTATAACTAGTTTTTTAAAGTTTAAAAATATTGCATAAATTATACCTACAAATTTTTTAATAATAAATTATTGTAAAGAGTTAAATAGAGTAAAAAAAAGAAAAGAATACCAAAACAAATAGGAATCCTGAATTTTATATATCTAATGCAAAAGAGTTAGACTCTACATAAGGAGACCAACTAAGTTAGAAGAAAATAAATAGGATTCTTAAATTTTATATATTCAATTCAAAAGAGTTGGACTCCAAATAAATAGACCAACTAAGTTAAGGGATTAGCACATGCAAAGTTGAAACTTACGTGTCAAAAGGAGAAGACTATTAAAAAGTCCTACTTGTCACAAAGATAGGGTTCCAAAAATCTTACGTGTCACAATTCTAATTAAAGATTTCAGCTTTATATATATATATATATATATATATATATATATATATATATATATATATATATGATGTTTAGCTAAATACCATTTTGGAGGAATAATTACACTCGACACTCCTGAGGCTTCCATTTATCACTCACGGCTACGCTCAACTATTAAAATTACGTTCGGCATCCTGTAGATTTTAGTAGTTTTACAAATGCCCTCTCTCGTTAAGAAACCGTCAAGAAAAGTTAGGGCATCATAATATCTATTGTGATATATTAAAATTGTTTTAAAAAAATATTACTCTCTCCAACACTAGGCACCGGCTACGTCAACTACCCGCCAAAGTAACTTCCATGTCGTTGATTAGCGGCACTCATCGCAAAGATTCCATATCAATTCTTCATTTTCATTTATTCGAAATGTGACTTTCTATGAAACTGTGTACGCATTTCATCCGCGAGGAATCGAGACTCCAAAAATAAAACCATGTAGAAAATTGCACAATAAAGAGAAAGACTACTCTAATCATATTAAACTTAACTGCAACCATGGCATTTGCTTCTTCTCTTGGCTAGCGATCTCATACTAAAAGTTATAAAGAATTTACCTTAAAAATTAATTCAATAAGATTTTCTATATTGAACAACAGATATCATAAAACTAAGCACCAATGGAAAAACTCAAATCTAAGAATAGCATAGACTAGAATTAGTAGCATAAGAGATTTCATGGTAAGAGCTGAAGATATTAATTCAAAAGTACAGCTTCAATTGGAGAATCAATTGTGAGCACCTTAAACCAAAGTTTAGCCTAACTATAGCTAACCTTACCGATACTATACATATGGCCATATTTTAAGTTGTTTGATAGATTGAGGAAGTGAATTAAAAATGAAAATGAATGAGGAGGTGTTTCAATAAATTGAAAGGGAGTAAACGGAAGTTAAAAAGTGGATGAACAACTTTAAAACGCGTGTCTTTATAAATAGAAAGAAGCACAAGAATAAATCAACATTATGTATTGATCCAAGTGTTTTTTACTGTGCATATATTGGATTTCATTTTTCTTTACAACGGGCCTATCAACACGCTTACTAGTAAGCAATCTACATTGTGTTGCCATCTCGAAAGTTATAAGAATGTTGCTTTAATTTTTCATAGCCCAAAGTTAAAAAGAGATGGATAACTTTAAAAAATGTGCTTTGAAAACAAAAACAAAAAAATAAATAGAAAAACAAGAATAAATCAACGTTGTGCATTGAACCAACTTTTTGCACCCCAAACATTGGATTACATTTGACTCTATAATAGGCCTAGCAATAGCCTTATTAGCATGCAATCTACATTTTATTGCCATGGTGAAACATACAATAATGTCATTCTTATTTATCGTAGCTGGAATTATTGTGATCGTGGTTCTTTTGTTTGCTCTTTAGGTTGTTTGTGAAACGACTAGAGCATTAATGGACAAGTTAAAAAGCAAAAAGAGGTAATCGAGTATGCCCAACAATTTTTCATCCTCAAGGACTTCTATAAATCTTCAAGGGGTGGAATCAATAGCGTGAAACAATCAATCAATGATATGCCCACATGACGTTTGTTATCTAATCGAAATAAGTCTTCCTAAGATGTAAAAGTGAAAATAAAAAGTTTTTGGTATTCCATGCAAAGAAAGACAAGAAAATGGTAACATCACTTGTACGGTTTTTGGGTGTACAGTTGGACTCTAAGATGCTAAGGAAAAAAAAAGGTTTTACTCCTAAGATGGTAAGAGAAGGAAAAAAAAGTAGTAAAAGCTTAACTATGAATTTGAGGAATGATTTTTAGTTGAATTTAATTCATTCACTTTCAGTAAGAAAAGAAGAAGAAAAAGATAAGTCTATTTTTATTGATTTTGTTGATATTTTGCTCAAGGGTCTTATAGTGTTACCTTCGCAGTATTTGATGGTAAAAGCAACTATTTTTAGATAGACCCAATATATCTCATGGTGGGCAAATACCAACCACAATACATTATACTGAAATTAAAGATGAGTGACTTTAAAATTTTAGATTACTTATTCGTAACGAAAAGGTATAAAGTGCTCCTCAAATGGATGATTTTTGGAACTCTTAACTTTGTGCCATGTACAACACAATGCCTTCTGGGGAAGATTTTGAGCTCTGCTTTCGCTTCCCTCTTTCTCTTTCACTTTTCTTGGTCTTCGCTCATAATTATCATGTCACATCACCTGATTTCATCAATAACACAACCGCTCTGCATTGGAAGTCTGTGATCGTGTTCCACCAATGGCCTTCCATTTTTCTTCCTCCTTCTACACCAATCTTTCTCTTCCTCCCTTGTCCCACTTCTTCACATTGGTCTATCATATTTACTCTATTACTGTCAACCAACTGTATTTTCCTTAACCAGAGTTATTGTTCTTCCCTTTAATTATGAAACCCAACCTTCCCCCAAACTTACCCAACCATCATCCTCCACCTGTACCACAAATTGACTACCCTATATTACCTCCAAACTTGCCAAATGGTATTCCCACTCGCAAAGGAGGGGTCATCATCGCACCAGCGGAACTTGTTATGGCAACTAGGGCCAATAAAGATCACTTGGTTCTTGGATTCATACGTGATAATAAAAAAACTCTCTACTTCTCGATTGCAACGTCTCACTCATAGATTTTGGAGATTACAGAGGCTTGTAATAGTTGATAAGCTCCCCACTCTCTTTCTTTGCCACTTTGAATTTCTCCACGAAGAACACTTAATTTTGCACAATGGACCTTGGACCACTGAAGATGTTGTGCTACTATTGCAAGCTTGGACTCCACATGCTGTTTACTCTACAGTTAGATTTTCAACTATGGAGGTTTGGGTTTGGATCCATAATATTCCCAGTGACTGTTATTCTCACATTAGCTGAGCAGATAGGCAACCTGCTTGGACATACTATTCGTGTAGACTGGTCAGATTTAAGGGTCAAATTTACTGACTATTTTAGAGTTCTTATCCGCTTTATGGTGGATGAACCACTCCCAACAGGGGTCTTCTTGTTGTTACTGGACAATTCTACAATCTAATTAAATTGTGCTTTGAGAAATTATTCCATAATACTAGGATGTGTTTGTTGTGGCCATTCGACGCTCTGTTGTTGGAAAACATAGCTGTCATCAGTGAGGCTTTTGCTCAACAAGTCTAACGGTTGCCACCTTGAATCCACCTATGTTTGAATTGGGTACTCCGCTTTATGGTGATTTTTTTACGTATTTTACCAAACACTAACTTTAATCGCTCTTCCAGCATTCGTACCGTCGAGACGCCATTTGCGCTAGAGTTACATCATGCGTTTACTGCATTTTTCCCTCGGAATCATCTGCATCATCAAAATCTTCAGAATATATGTATGTTGATTTGTGGGCTGATGACTCACCTGAACATGATTTTGAACAGCCTATAGAACTGGATGATATGGAAGGGATGGTGTGGTCTCCCATTTCTTCCACTGATTCTTCTTATAAGTCACATATGTTTGGCAACTTGTTCGATACACTGGAAATTATTCACTCGGAAGATGATGCAGATTACCTTTCGGCGACGAGTGACGACACGGGTTCTGAATTTGACCACATGGTACCTACTTGGAACATGCATTCATCTCAGGCACCTGATTTGATGCTAGAATATGGACATGCATGTCTCCCATGCCTACTACTAATCTTCGGATGACAAGAGGACACGAAGTACCTTTAGAACCTGGATTCTTAGCTCTCTTAGCCCAACTAAAAAACCGGTGGACCTATCTCGTCATTCTACTCTACAACACTTGCTTAATTTATTTGGTAGGCCCAATTCTTCTAATCATCGGGACCCCAATCCTACTCTACCCAGTTCTTATTTCCAGGCGCCCTCTTTAGAAGTGGACATTCCCCTCAACTCCACAACCCATCTCTTTCAACCCAGGCCCTTTATTAATTGGTGTCCATCTTTGTCCCTTCTGATTTTGCTGTGACAGTTCTTTCCACCTCTCATGTACCTATGATGGCTTCTACCTCAAACTACTCCCTGTTACCCATGGACCTGAGTTTAACAGACATTCTTCCATCCTTTCTGACAATCAATATCTTCATCGACTAGGCAAAGAGACTGAATGGACTGTAGTGCCTGAAACTCGGTTGCCCTCTACTAGTGCGTCTCTAAAGTTGTTGCCCTCTACTAGTGCGTCTCCAGGCACGCTTTTCAGAAGTGGACATTCCCCTAGGTAACTCCACGACCCATCTATTTCAACCCAGGCCCTTTATTAATTGGTGTCAGCTTTCCACCTCTCATGTACTTATGCTGGCTTCTACCTCACACTCACTCCCTGTTACCCATGAACCTAAGTTTAATACCCCTTCTTCCATCCTTTTTGACAATTAATATCCTCATCGATCTGGCAAATAGACTGAATGGACTATAGTGCCTGAAGCTCGGTTACCCTCTACTAGTGCATCTCCAAAGCTGTTGGCGTCAGCGTTTCAGGCTGGTAATGTGTGCAATCATGGAAACTCTTCTACTAATAAGTGAATTTGGTGCCATCCCCTACCCCAAATATACATGAACTTGTAAAGGATACTGTAACTGACCTGCGTACTGAACTTTTAAAGGAATTCACCTTACTAAATTCACGTAACCGAGGTATGCGATTTACGGCTCCTGATTTTGAGGAAACCAATCTAGATTCAACTAATGTAGCTCTTATTGATGGGGCGCTTGTGCCACTAGCTGAGGGAGTCATACTCACACTTATGGACAGTGGGGCCTCACCTCACGCAAGAATTACTGAACCACCTTTTAACATGGACCTTGACCACAACCACATTACTTATCCAGCGTCATCCGTTCCTTTGTAGTTAGGATTTATTACTGGATTTTTGCCATCTACTGGGGCCTTCACATCATATCAGTAGACTTGTGAAACCACCTCAGAATGACTCCTTTTTGCCTCTTATGGACATGGCTATTGAATATAATATAGGCTCTTCTAAGAGGTATCACACTCTGCTGAAGACATAACTCAGCCAGCTGCTTGGGGATCCAAAAAGATTAAGATGGATGTAGCTTTGTATCCAGATTCTTCTCCAACATATGAGGATCCTGCCTTTTCCCTCTGGGTGACAGGTTCCACAGTAAACCCTCTTTTACTTATTATTGTCATAGCATCCTTATAACATGTTGTCTTATATTAGTGCGTATTAGCTATTTTCGCTACCCTTATCTGTCTAAAACTAGTTATATCTAAACGATCTCTCTATGCATTCTCTTACGTATATCTCTCGTTACACACGCTTGAAACGCAAATGGTCACTATTTTATTTAGATTTCAGGGATGGTATTTTCCTTATCCCTTTAACTCATACTCGCTTGCCGTATAAGAAACAAAAGATATCACATATTATCCTGTCTTTGCCTACTATCGCAACCTTGAAACGTAAACGGGTAGAAAATGTACCTTGGCAAATGCGTCCTTGTCATTGCTCAATATTTGACCAAGTTCATCCTCTTACAAAACGGGTTTCGGTTGCTATCCCTATACAACCCCTCCCCCCCCCCCCAATAAAGCTGCTCAGCTGGAACTGTCGAGGATTAGCTCAACCTCGCACAATTCGAGCAGCTTACCATTTGATCCGACTTCACCACCCCTCTATATTGTCCCTTCAAGAAACACATGGTAGTTCTTCTCAGATCTCTCTCAAATTTCACTCTCGTGGGTTTACTAATTTGTGTGATAAGGACACTAAGAACAATAGTAAAGGGGGTTTATGGGTGGGATGCCTATCTCACCTGGAAGGCACTCCTCTTTTTATATCGAAACACCTTATCCTTATTCGATTTACTGACACTGGTCATGAGACTTTTCTAGTTGGCTTTGTGTATGGTCATCCCAGTGTTTCCAAAAGGAAACAAACATGGGACGCTCTCAGCCTTGTTTTATCTGCCTTTTGTAGTCCATTAGTCTTACTTGGTGACTTTAATCAAGTGCTTACATGGAGGAAAAACTGGTCGACACCAGTTTGAGTTCCCAGACTATCCGCATCTCTAATTTTTTATTCAGTCTCAAGGCCTAGTAGAGCTACAGTGGTGTGGACCACTCTACACTTGGACAAATGGTCGCGAAGGTGATGACTATATATTTAAAAAGTTGGATAGAGGGTACTCAAATATTGATTGGTTCATAGCTTATCCCCGAGCCATTTTAACTAATTTAGGTATTCAGCATCCGGATCATGCTCCTCTACTTTTGGACATTTTTCCCGCTTTGTCTTCCCCCCATAAACCCCCACAATTTAAGGTTATGTGGCTTAAACATTCGGAAGCACTCCAGTTAATTCGTGATGAATGGAACTTTATAGTTACTAGATCTTTTCTATTTTGTATGGCTACTTGGGGACGCCGAATGATGATTCGTTTGAGCTTGTGTAATAAAAACCGGTTTGGTAATCTACAATCCTAGATTAAGGTTGGCAACAACTTCTTCCTGATAATCTGGCTATACAGCAGAAGAGAGAATTACGAATATATGTTGATTGGTTACTGGACTGTGAGGAAGTCTTTGGGCTCAACAAGCGAAGGAAAACTGGCTTCATCTAGGCGATCAGAACACTCGATTCTTTCATGCAACTACTATCAGAACTCCAGTCCAATCCTTGAGACGGATTAAAGATATTTGGGGTCAATGGTGGCAAGATGACAAGGAGATTCGCAACTGTTTTATACTCCACTTCACTTTTATCTTGTGTCCTTCGAATCTAAATAACCCTGAGTATCCTAGAACTCTTACCACAGTAGATCTGATAAGCTCCCATCGTTCCTTCACCCAACAAACTGACCTAAATAAGCCATTTACAGCCGAGGAGGTTCGTATAGCTGTCTTCCAGCTAGAACCTTTTAAATCCCCCAATCCTGATAGGATTACTCCTGCTCTCACTACTGGAGCTTTCTCCATCAATCTATTACTAGAACAACATTATCCTTCTTTCATTCTGGTTGTATGCTTATCGAGACATATAATACTTTTATTACACTAATACCCAAACATCAACCTAGCAGTCCTAGTGACTTCCGACCTATCAACCTGTGTAATACCATGTATAAAATCATTGTTAAGGTCATGGACAATCGCCTTAAACATCTTCTTTCATCCATTATTTCTCCTTTCCAAAATGCATTTACCCCGGGATGTCGCATTGTGGATAACATTCTTATGGCCCAACAACTTACCAGTAAAATCCGGACTTGTACACAAGGAAAGCTTGTCCTCGGATCTTTGAAAATGAATATGAGTAAAGCATATGACCAATTACAGTGGGATTTCATTTAAGCTATCTTGGTTCAATTTTGTTTTCCTGGGCACTTCATCCACTTGATTATGCAATGCTTAACCACCATTTCTTATTCTATTCTGGTAAACAGTAGTCCCACATCATTTTTCTTCCCCTCTTGTAGACTTCCACAAGGAGATCTTTTATCCCCTTACATCTTTATTCTGTGTACTGAAGTCTTATCTCAATCCCTTATCAAAGCCGAGGCTTATGGAGGACTGCATGGAATCCGAATACATCCCAAGGCACCAAGTATCACACACCTCTTATTTGCCGATGATTCCATTATGTTCTTTCATCTGACGCCCCTAAGCTGCGAATTACTCAAAATCCTACTACACAACTATCTTTCTGATTCGGGGCAACAAGTCAACTTTAGTAAGTCCGAGCTGGTTTGTTAGTTCTAATTGTCATCTTGTGGTTCTCACTTACTATTCCACTACATTAGGCATTTCTCAGTCAACTGCTTTTGGCCTCTATTTGAGTTCAACACTGGATATTGTCATACATCGTAGACAATTTTTTCAGAGTTTGGTCTCCAAAATTCAGAACCCGTGCGCAGGCTGGAAGGGGCTACTTCTTAACAAAGCAAGCAGAGCTACTCTTATTTCTTCAGTTCTATCCCCTTTGCTTACATACCATATGCAAATTACTTTATTTCTAAAGCAAGTATGTAAACATCCTCAGTAACTTCTAGTGGCACGATGATTATACTGGTAAGAACATCCATTGGGTCAATTGGTTAACTCGTTGTGGACCGAAATGTCACAAAGGTCTGGTTTTTCGCAACACTAAATTCTTCAATATTGCTCTTTGGGCGAAGTTCAGTTGGCTTCTTCTGACTCGCCCGGATCAACTGTTTCTATTTTTTTCTAGCCAAATATTGTCATACTCAGCCTTTCCTCACGGTACGGAAGAAATCCAATGCATCCTGGGGGTGGCGTGGTCTTCTTGTCGATCGTGATCTACTTCGTCTGGGTATTGGATGGTAAGTAAGGAACGGTTGTCAGATAAATGTTTGGTGTGATCACTGAATTTCCTCACTGGAGTTACCCGATCTCACAACATTTTATTAGCCTCTTTTTCGATTAAACAGTGGAAGATGTCATTCGCAATTTCACCTGTAATCTCCCACTTCTCCATAGTATTTTTCTGGCAAGTATTGTGACCCAAATTTCTAGTATTTATATCCTGACTGAAGGTTTTGGTGATTCTTTAAATTGTGGGGTTTCCAAGGAAGGCCCATACAACGTCAAATCAGCTTCTCGCTTATTGTATGACAATGAAATGCACAAACGACATTTAGCTAACCTACATTTCAATCATGTTGGAAATCGTTATGGCGACCCTCACTTTTTAAAAAATTTCAGCTTTTCCTCTGGCAACTACTTCTTGATCGCTTGCCATTAAAACCTCAGTTAGTCAGTCGAATATCCCTATTGATGGAAAGTGTGTCTTTTGTGCTCAAGAGCTAGAAACTGGTGATCATCTTTTCCTCTGGTGCCACAAGCTGAAGGCCATCTGATATGGGAAGTTGGAAGGAATCATGTCGTCTGTCCAGATTCCTGAAGATAAAGAATGGTTGATTTCTTGGATCTTGCAACAACGCTTGCCTTCCACTATCAATTCTTCCTCTCAAGTACTGGTTTTTTGCATTCTTTGGAGTAAATGACTTCACCTAAACGCGTGTATATTTCAGAATTCTTCTTTTGATCACTCCCAAATAATTAGCCAGGCAGCTACCTTAGCCTCAGTGATTGGCACTTTCTCTAATTCCCGTCCTCTACCTCCAACCGCTAACTCTCCTTTCTCTCTTTCCTCCCTCGTACACCCACGACTAATCTCAAGACTAACACCATACCTACCTACCTATAAATCTACTCCCTGAACCCAATGATAATCTTGATCCTGGTACTAAAACCTAACTCACATTTATATTCCGTCCTTTTGGACTACAGGGACCTTCAACATGAGTACCGGTTGTCTTATTATGGATCATGTTGGCACTCACATGGACAGTTACAGTACTATAGGAGTTGCAGCGAGTGAATTCATATCTCATGCCATTTCTATTATACATGTATGTCAATGGGCCCTTACAAATAACTTTACTCATATTTGGATCCATACTAATTCCATACAACTATTGTTACAGATGGCAGGGATTGAGGAGCTGAAGCCAATTATATATGATATATGTTCTCTTTGTCCTTTTTTGTTGAGTGCATATTAACTGTTGGACATCGAGACATCATAAGCAAGGCCAAACTGTTTGCTCAACGGCCAAGTTTAGCAAACCGGTCTACTAACTAGGAGTGGTCTTGGATTTTATGACACTACTTTGAGGACGTCCTTTGTGTATTGTCAGCTGCTCTATGATCCTGACAAGGAGTATTTCTGTGTGACCCTTTTGCAACGGCTTTAACTTGATCCATTTTCTTCTGTTCATTGGGTGCTAGTACTTGTAATAGAATCTAGACATAGTCTGTTGTAATTTGCTTAGACCTCTCCAGGGGTCATCCTTTTGTACCAGAACCTTTTACTTTGTGCCATGTAAGTTTTCTTAGGAACCTTATATTTATGTGGTAGTCCTCCAACTTAATTTTTCTTTTCAATTGAATTCTAACTTTTTTATATTGGACATAAAATCCAAGGGTGTGTTAGTAACTTTTTTAAAACCATTGAATCCTTTTATAGAATCCATCATTCACTCCTCCTCTACCCGAGTGTTGTCATCAACGAGAATCCTGACCTTTAGTCAGCTGACTTATATGCACACAACTAATTTATAAACATAATATAAATCAGCTTAGTTAAGGTAGTAATAGCCAAATTAGGTCAAAAAGATCTTGTTATGAATTATTTTGAGTAGGGAACTGATCCGTTGACCGCGCGGGCAACTTGGGTTAAGTTGCCCGCGCAGTCAACGGATCAGTTCCCTACAAGTTGCCCGCGTGATCTGACCATCCACACGCGATTTATGGATGGTTCAGATCTTTTTTTTACGTTTTTTTTAGTACGTCCGCTACACTATGTAGCGGACGACTTTGTGACAAAAATACCCTCCAGCTTGAGGCAGTGCCCATCCGCTACATAATGTAGCAGATGACTGAGGCACTACTTTTCTGACTTCTCTCTCTCTCTCTCCCATCAATTTTCTGACTCTCTCTCTCATCAATTTTCTGACTCTCTCTCATCAATTTTCCATCTCCTCTGTGTCTCTTTTTCTCTCCCATCAATATTCTAACTTGTTTTTCTTTCTCTCTTTTCCCTTTGCCTTTTCACTGTGCTTTGTTTCGGCCAGCCATATGAGTCGTATGTTAATCCAACACCAAGGGAAAGATAGGTTTATGGCTTCGGTGAGAGCTACAGTTACACTAATATGAACTAGTCTTGTATATTAAGAGCATGCAGGTGGAGTGAAGGATGGGAAATGAGAAAGTGTACTCCTAAAGTGCAGCCCTGAGTTAACATTTATAACTCTCTCTCTCTCTCTCTCTTGGTGGATACTTGCTCTTGCTGCAGGGAAACTTTCTCCATTTCAGCTTGACCTTTGATATCCAGCTCTTTCTTCTTTCTCTCAATATCTTGACAGTTGCTTGCTTGTGCCATTTTCGGGTTGGGGTAGCTCCTAGAAAGCCGCAATGCCCCGCAAACCTCATCCAATCTCTCACGAAGCCACCAAAGTTCCAGCCTTGCTGATTCAAGATCTTGAACAACACCAAGCACGCTTGTCAGTTCCACAAGCGTCACATATTTGAACTGTGCATTTTCTAAATTCTGATAGATGCCACACAGCATCTCGAGAGCATTAGAACGAGCTGTCGATGACGGAACATATTGACCCTAGCAATATCTCCTCGTTTAGGAAAGATGGATCTAAGGAGCGGCGCCACTTCTACCTTCACCCTATACCCATTAACCGTGAGAGAAAGGGGGAGAGAGAAAGAGAGAGAGAGAGCGAGAGAGAGTGCCTCGGTCATACATTATGTAGCGGATGAGTACTGCCTCAAGTTGGAAGGTATTTTTGTCAAAAAATCGTTTGCTACATGGTGTAGCGGACGTACTTAAAAAACGTAAAAAAAATAAATCTGAACTGTCCATAGATTGCGTATGGACGGCCAAATCTTGCAGACAACTTAACCCAAATTGCCTACGCGGTCAACGGATCAACTCGCTTTTGAGTATTAGCACCTTGATAAAACTTTGCGGCACAAACCCTTTTGTGCAACTTCCGGAGGTTGTAGATGTTATTCTCTGCATCATGCAATTTTAGTTACAATTTTTAAGACGTTTCAAAACTGTCTACTCTCTAATTTAAGCGAAAAGTTAGGATCTTCTATTAATACCGCTTAACATGCTCTAAAAGGCCACAAGAGAGTGCTAAACATAATCTTGCTAAGTTGCCAAGAAACCACCACCCCTGACCACGTCCAAAAACCCCTTTCTGATACAAGTCCGGATTTTGGTTCTATCACCATCTATGCTCTGCAAGTGGCGCTCTGCCAGTGCCACCCGCTTCTTGTATAGCACATTCAGCGCCAAGATCCGGTACCCTAAACACAATACCACGAGCCCCCGCGAGCCTATCACTCCTGATGACTGAGTCCGGCTTGCTAAACACAGCCTAACAGTGCGTGAGATGAGAGGTTTATGCTTATCGTTGCGATACCAGAGGCTATTCCGGAATTCAAATTTCTTCACAGGTTACGAAGTACAGGGACTTACAAGCTGAGGCTACATCCTGCCAACCGCAACACTCGGCACAATTATAATACCTAATGCTGTACTACATTCGGCACCAGCAATATCCCTAGTTTTTTTTTTACTAGGGTGAAATTCTACAATTTACAGTGTCCTAACATGAGGGGAAAACATGATAAGTCCCCACGGCGAAATTTGAGCGAGAGAGATGAACCAATCTTCAAACTCTAATCAGCAAAACAACCAGAACTCTGCGATCCTTTAGTCATGAATATCACCTTAAGCTTCCTCATTGTTCAACCGAACCACCTTCACATCATCGGTAGACTTTCAAAAATTAACGAACCATTGACTAGCTCAAAATATCAGTTGATATGAAAGGATGCATCGAAGAGTGTAGAGGAAAATTAGCGGGGAAGGGTACTGGAGAAGAGCTGCCTGATTCATCAACGCCAGATTTAATGAACATTCCCGCCTTTGTTGTAACTTGTCACTTCCACCGTCCAGTTTCAAGTTGTTTCCAGTTTGAAGCTGTTTCCAACTAGCGACGTCTTCAGGTACGGGTCGGATTCGTCCCGTGCTACTTTCCTTGTATGTCAACATGGCAGCTTTTATCAATTGCACTACTGGTACAGGATCTTCCACAAGGAAATTGATGTGGTGCTCGGTAACAAGCCAGCTGCATATCAGAGCTCAATTTAGTGATTATTGCATATTACAACTGCAAACAATAAGACATATTGTGCTCACTTTCAATTGGCTGCTATTCTAGAATAAAGTATCAGGTGCAAAGTTAATAATAGAGTCAGCAAGGGAAGATGATATGGTGAAGAAAAGAACTTACCCATATACACAACTCTAGGGAACAAATGATGACATCGTCTACCAGGGATGGAGTGGTATTACAAGGAGGTACTCAACTCATCCTTCTCCATTAAGCATAACAGCTACTTGTCTGCGCTATTTAAATCCAGTTGTTTGGTTCAATGCTCTCTTCATGAGGGCAGAACATTCTAAGCATTTATCCTAAATCATTTTGGAGAGTCACCAAATTGTGATAGGCTACTGCCAATGGACAATCTCATCATGCTAGAAACCTGCAAATTTTTGCCCTCTGCACCAATCGTGGAACTAATAATACTAAATGCTTACGTCATAACTTTAAGATTGAAGGGAATCAAGATGAAGTAACATGCACAGCTGAGGAATAAAATATAGCAACAAGGGTGGCCCTGAAACAAATTTAGGATCCTAATCAACATAAAGAAGCATTCCAAAGAGCCCAAAACATCAAATTTTATTGAACAAACTTGTCAGACAAACCAAAGTAATTGACATTCTATCATTCTTCCTTTTTCCGTAATTCTTCTCTTTCCACGTGAACAAAAACATAAAACTAATGACTCATTCGTTCTCAAGAATAAATACAGACAAACCTAACTATTGGAATCTAAATTGAAAAAATCCCCTGCAAAATTTGACAAATAAACATAGGGTGCCGGGTGCCATCTGTTATCAAGACTACAAGTAACAGAGGATAGTCTCTATTCCTAGGTTACAACAACAGAGTGATAAACCTGAATCAGCATAAGAAACATATGCTTCTCGTCCTTGGTGTATCACGGTCTTCAAGACCTCGCATAAATGATCTAATAGCAAGGTGCTCTGAGGCATATGTCATGAAAGATGCCAAGACTAGACCTCCCGCAACGATCAAACCCAACCTGATATAAGAAATAGAGCAATCGGTAAGGAATAAACAAAGAACTAAATGGTCGAGCTATAAAATTAACTAGTATACCAGAACTTTAAATATTGTATACACTTTCATAAATAAATAAAAACATGGACAAAAAAGAAATCATCATAGTTGTATAAACCGTTCGGTACCTGCTGGCACGTACCATATGGATAATAATGCTCTGTTTGTATTACTGTTTCCTCGTTTTACGTCTTCACGCTTTTGAGTTTCTTGATTGGTTATGGTATTTGAATTTTGTTTTCAAGAAAAACAAATTCCAACACCATTCACCAACTCTTTGCAAATACTGTACAATATATTATTGGAATTCACCCCACTCATTTTGACATATTTATGCATGTAAAATGGTATTCAAACACAAAGAGGAGTTTTATATTCTTTTGAAAGTGATGTTTAATTTGATTCATAATAATTGTAATTCTGAAAATGATCTCCAAACAAGTTAATACCTGTTTTTCAGTTGTCTGAAAAAGAATCTTTTTCATGTTTTAAAACCATGAAAACAAAAGCAAAGAAAATGGTAACCAAACAGAAGACTGTACATATATGATCACGTTTTGTCTTGCCCTGACTACGGGACTATATCAAACATTCCGTTGGTAAAGGCAGTACATAGATGTGGTGACCAGTGAGACAAAAAGCAAGTAAGCAATAGAAGCGGAGGAAGTAACCTACAGCCATGCCTTCCAAGCAAGCGACTATATCATGCTTTATTATCAATTTTTCACTATTCAGGTTGTAGTTGTGGAGATAGAGCTACAAGATCGGTAGAGCATGTAGGAAGCGCAATATAATCTGAAAAGCCATAGACAGAGGAGACCGAGAGGAGACAAGGTGGAAGTGGAAAAGACTATCATGGTGTGGAAATTCACGTGAGGGAAATAATCTTCCAGTATTCTGGGCAATTTTCAAAAACAAAAAAGCCAAAGCAAATACTTGTGACCAACAATAGGTACCAACCTTAGTTGCACAAAGCGGGGGCGGGGGCGGGGGCGGGGAAGCATAAGCACTAAGAAGAATCTGAGGTTGGGAGCGGCTTGAATAAATAAATGTGTAAAGAGTATTATCATTTGTTTAGCATAGTTTACATAGATAGCAACAACAGACAAGCAGACTTTAAGGACTTGAAGGAAGAGAGAGACAAGGAATTGAGTTGAAAAGAGCTTGATTTTCATGTATTCTATCACTTGTTCCATGCATCTCTATCCAGCTAGCAGGATCGAGTTCCCATCTTAACTTGAGACGAGATCCCATGGAGCTCCTAACTTGGGATCGCAAAAGCGAGTTTCCGAGAGAGAAACGTCACCATATTAGGAGTTTCCTGCAACTAAGGTACCAACATATATTCCTCTTTACCATAAGTGAATCACCCCCACCCCATGTGCCTCTTATTCCACAGAAAAACATATACGTGCATATTTACCAAGTGAGCCACCACCAAGCCCCCAACCCCCACCCTGGTTCATTTTTTCGGGACAAGCTTACTTATATAAGCAAATACAATACTTAACACATTTGATTAAACATGTCTCAAGACAGTCACTCCTGCCCTTCACCATTCATATAACTTAAATACTTTTCTATATTCGTATCTATCATTCTATCCCATGACAACAAAAGCTAGAAAGCAAAAAGGAATAATAAGGTGAAATCTTCTTAAATACATAAAGATAGCCCTTAAATACAAAATTTTGTTGCTCTGGAACTTGTGACATATTTTGTCATGGTTAGCACCGAACATTTTCAGTTAACTCTGCAGTAACACACTGTCCGAGCACACCTCCTCCCTCATGCCGACGCTAAACCAGTGTTATACGCAATTAAAAAAAACTTTATATGCAGTAACCTATGATTCTTTACGGAACTGTCACTTTCCATTGTTCACATCGTTAAAATGTACAATAGAATATATTTAATAAGTTGCTTGATGAACCATGTTGTAATACTACAGCCAATATGCTTTTATATGGTTCTACAATACCGAGGACCTGCTATGATGCTCTAAATTTTTTTAGTACTTTTCAATAATTTTATGCGTTCAATAGTGAAGGAATCTAATAAACCCCCTGAATAAATATGTTAAATCGTTCGCCAGAATAAATAATTCTTAGCAATTAACACTACGAACCTCCATATACAACTTGGAAATGGCTAATACCACAACATTTTTTTTAATTACTTCGTACTAAAGAATCATACAAGGGGTTGGGTTCAACAAGCAATCGATATAATTCTACACTAATCCCACCGCATGAACCAATCCCCCCCCCCCCCCCCCCAATAACCCCCAACCCACCCCCGAAAAAAAAAAAACAGTTCTTTGCCTTCTTCCTCTTCTAGTTGAGCCCACAGTCATCAGTATGTTATGATATATTACGATCAATACAGGTAGTATATAAGACGAACTAGTATGTAGCTAAACTGACACCGTACACCTTTCTTTATCTTCGCAAGCGATAGGCAATACAATTTTTGAAGAAGTTCCAAGGCAAACAATCTTTTTTAAACTATCACCTCATTCTTCCTCACTTTCCCAAGCTCTTTTGTTAGGTGATATTGGTGATCAAAATTTAACCACTAGAAAATTTTCACCTTCATGCAAATATTACTCAACTTATTCCATGACGCATTTGTATTTGAAGTTTTCTTTCTCTTACAGATTGAAGTTTGTGCAATACTTACCTACCAAACCAAGACTTATATTGTTACTTTGCTTTAGCCATAGGAGTTTTGATTTTTCCTATGCTTAGGTATCTGTACATGCTATAAGAATGTATAGCTACTATTTGCTAAAAGTTGAAGAACACTGAATCCTATGCCTAGGTATATGCATATGCTACAATAATGTATAGCCACATTTACTAAAACTTTAAGAATGTGCAGCCTACAATTTGCTAAAATGTTAGTTTTGCACAATTTGCAAAACTAATATTCTGATAGAAGATTTGTATCTGGATTTGACAGGTCACAACTTCGATAAATCTCCATTGACCTCAGTGAAATGACATTTCAATGAAGTGATGGTTGAAAAGGTTTCCTATCTGTTTCTTATTTATTATAATTTATCTATTGAGGAGAATATATGCAGGGAAAATCAACATTTGGAAGATTGGCCTGAGCCAGACAGCCTTAAAAGCTGCCTGCTGGAAAGGCAGAAGCAAGTAAAAACTACCAAAGCAGGATCAAATGCTCTGACACCATATATAAAGTGAGAATCAGAGAGTTTATCAATGTGCTCGAGTAATTATCGGTTTATAAAAAGTTCTTCTATAACTACCTACTAGGTTCTCTGCTCACATATTCACATGTTTAAACTCTAAAACTACGGTGAGATGCACCAGCACTGATCTGGTACATCTAAGATATAATGTATTCATCCCATCATTATACTCTCCCACACCCCCCCCCCCCCCCCCAACAACAAAAATAACCAAACCATATAGACTCAATAGCACTGAAACTTATAGCTCTTTCAAAAAAAGCTATTTCCAAGGTCTATGGCAAAATGAACAGCACTCGCCCTCATCCTTATTCCTTCCACCACTTCCAAGATTTTTTAGCTGACAACCACATCGAGGTCATGGAAGCGATTTGACACTTGCTAATAACCTATGAAGCACCGGTGCGGCACTTAGGGTGAAGCACCGGCACCGGGTATGCGTCGGGTGCGGGTGCGCCTCGGGTGAGGCATGGGTGCGTGTCCAACATTTTTTTTTTTATTTTTCTGATTTTTTAAATACCGGGTGCGGCACGGGTGTGTATCAGCTCTGTGAAAGGCAGATCTGTGATCACCGGCGACCACCGGCAAGGAATCTGAGAGGAGAAACTGAAGAGAAGAAGCAGAAGCAGCAGAAGGAGGAGAAGGGGACTTACCCGAGACCCAGTGCGGCGTGCGTGGTGCGCCTGCTTCCAGAGAAGAAGGAGTCGATCTCTGTCGATGTTCTCTATGTTCTGACTTTTGACTTTTTGCCAGCTATTTTTTTATATTATTTAAGGACCCAATTGTTAAGTTATTACATAAACCAACTCCAGTACTTCAAAGAAATAAAAGTGGTACCACATAAAAACTTTATTATGTTCAGCTATACAATTTTAATATTTATAAAACAACCCATTAAACTAAACAAGTTCTTACTAATTTGGTTGAAAGCTTTAAAATTTACAAAAGAACCCATTAAACTTAAAAACTCACTACTTTGGTTGGAATATTAATATCTTTTTACATATATCAAACACATATATTATGATTATTAAGATTTAAATTGTTTAGAAATTCAATACTAAATATACATAATTAAAAAATATTTATGAGCTATGCCGTATCCCCGCCGCACCCGTATCCTAAAATTTTCAAAACTGCCGTATCCACGTATCCGCACCCGTGTCGTATCCACACCAGCACCGTTTCCGTGCTTCATAGCTAATAACGAATACAAACCCATACCAACAGAACAGAGAGAACCCGCAGTTTGAACTGATGCCTGTTCATGATACAAAATAGAACCTGTTTGCAACATTCCTGATTCCAAAACCATCGAATTGTTTGATACCAATTAACATCCTTGATCCATATCACCAAAGATAAAACTTAACCCTGAAACCTCAAAGGTCCATCACTGGAACAGATAATAGCAATACTAATCCTAGAAAGCTAGATAAATCTTGTTTAAATCAGGTAGAGTAAGTGCTCGGCAGGAAAAAAAAAACTAGTGTGATAAACCAGCCTCCACAAGCTACAGGAACTTCTTTTTCAAGACATTTAAACTTACTGCTAACGCTTTTTCCCACAAAAACTACTTTCGGCACTGATTGTCCGAACATTATCTAACAGCTTTCTGTTTCAATATTTTTCCAGAAATGGAATGAAGTGTCATATCCCAAATTCAAGAAAAGCTGGTTTCACTTTGTACAAGAATGAAAAAGTTGGTGCATATTGGCAATACAGATAAGAACGTGCTTATTAAGCCCAGTACACTAGCAATGTCTACAATTTTGCCATTCTTTTCTTGAATATACAAAAAATAAAGTTAGTGTAATCAAAATAGGAATCTGAGAAAGACAACAGATCTCAAAAGAATAAATTTATAAGATCAGTGAATGTCAATATTTCACTTATTCAACATTTCCATTATTAGCACGATAAGTTGGTATCAGTGCTTCTACATTAGAGATCAAATACACAACAAATCACAACCTAAGTTAGTAAGGAGAAGCCAAGCATCCAAATTAATTTCAAGATTTTCCACAATGTTAGGGACCACTCAATGCAGTTCACAAAATTCTCTGGAAGACACGTTTAAACTTCAAGAACTCTCCATCCAAATTCCCAAGCTCAAGAAGTGCCAACTTCTCACTTCGGCAATATTCTGATTTAAAGTTTCTCAGAAGCCTGATTTCAGCTCTGAAGCACGGACACCTCTCCTAGGTGGAGGTATGGTGTCCTAAACGGACGGACACCCCGACACCCTCCGGACACCGCCCGACACGTGTCGGACACGGCTCATCGGTGTCGGAATTTTTTTTATTTTTTTTTTAATTTCCGACACCGTGTCAGACACTTCGTCAACGAGTGTCGGACACGGCGTGGAGCAGTGTCTTACCGTTTGAGGCCAATTTCAACAGATCTGGTGTTGCCGGAGCTAGTCGACGGAGATACCGAAGCCGAAGCCAACAGATCTGGGCTACAGTCGCCGAAGGAAGAGAAGCTAGCCACTGTCGCCGTCGCCCGTCGTCGTCGCCGGAGGTCTTGCCATCGTCGCTGGAGCTCCTCCGACGCCGTCGCTGACCCACAAGTTGCGGCGGTGCTGGTTCTCCTTTCCGTCACTCCCTCCCGTCCTTCTCTTTTTTTCTTTTCTTCCTTTTGTTGACCCGTTTCTGTCCTCTCTTTTTCTCCTTTTGTCCTTCGTTTCTGTCCTCCTCTTTTTTCTTTTCTCCTTTGTTATCTTGTTTCTGTCTTTTTCCTTTTTCTTCTTTTGTCCACCCATTTCTGTCCTTTTCCTTTTCTTCCTTTGTCCTCCCATTTCTTTCTTTTATTTTTTTTCTTTTCTCCCTTTGTTGTTGCATTTCCAGTATATTAACTAAATAAAAATTGATCAAATAAATGATAACTTATAGTTTTTCATTATTGTTTGTTATTTTAGATTGTGAAATATATTTGATATTTATTAAATATATATATATATATAAAATATATTTAAAAAATAGCGGTGTCCTGCGATGTCCAAAATCTGATTTTTTGAAAATTGCGGTGTCCGGTGTCGGTGTCCGACACCGACACCGTGTCCGTGTCCGTGTCCGTGCTACCTAGGATTTCAGCAAGTCCTACTTGACAAATTCAAACACCTCCTAAATTCAAGAGGCCCCCTAAATATTCTCATCATCAAAGCCCAAATTTTTCTCCTTCGAAAACAGAAGACATGATTGTCTGCATCATATCCATATGTCTACACACACACACATGTTTATATATGTATATGTATGTATGTAGGCATGGCTGTCAATATCTCAATATACGTGGTACATATCTCATGATAAGATATAGTAACGGCATATTACAATAAACTAGAACGCCTATGTACATCTGACAAATGTTTCTTACAATACACGGTTTGTCACGATACTTATATTACAGCATGCAATATGATACAATAAGTTCCAAAAGATGCGTATCTTAAGTACCTTCACAATCTGGACTCTTCTATTCTTCATAACGTTAAGGCTTTTCTCTTTAAAAAATTGTATCATCTATACTTAGTACAATGGAAACATTATTAGTTAGACTGCTAGACATAGTACTGGACTCGTTTGTATTAGATTCATCTGAAAATAAGTTGCATATCCCCATTTTTATATTCCATTCTCTACACGATTCATGGTAAGAGATGCCATACCTAAAACTAGGATTCAGAAGTGATATGTATCTCGACTTGAAAGTTATGTATATACTTAGTTTAGGTAATGAAAAACAAGACAGTACTTATCCCAACCTGTATGACCTTGTGCTCCAACTGGTATGTATTCGATATATGTCACCTATACAAACTATGAGATAGTATTGTCAACCTGTTGGGCTCCTGAATATGTCCAACACCATCACTATGACATTCAAATTGTCCATGTCCCCTGATGGCATCGACAAGACTAAGCCTATTCAAGTTTTGAGCTATGACAAGCTTAGCAAAAGATGCTCGTTATCAAGGGAAATTCGGTGTATGTCGTGCTTAAATTCATATGTCGCAGTCCTAAGCCTGGACTGGGGTTATAAAAGGCGCGCCTAGGCACAAGGAGCAGCCTAGCCCAGGTGGTGCGCCTTGCCTAGGGCTACGCGCAGCGCCTTCAAAGAGGCGGGTGCCTTGAGTGCTCAGGAGCAAGGCGCATGGCTTTGGTGTAGTCGCCAATGTAAGCTCAGAGCTGTTGATTGATGCCGTCGTGGCATCGCCTAGACTGTCGAATTTGTATTTCCTTTGTTAGCTTCCATTCATTCATTTTCTAAACCTAAAACACAGATCCATCTCACTGCCCTGTCACCGCCGCTGATGATCCCGTCACCGCCGATGCAGCTCAAGTCAACGCAGGGTGCTGAACCACTCTGCTGCTCCAGTTCCCCCCCCCCCCCCCTTTCTGTCTCTCACTCACACACAAAACTCACAAAAAACATCTGCGATGGATTCTGCCAAGGAGATTGGAAAAAAGGAAAACGAAGAAGACTTATTTACTGCTTGGTGGTATTTGTGATGGTTTGCTGTGCGGAATTTAATTCCAATTTTTGTTTGTACAAAATAGTAAAGATGTTTTATGACACCTTGTTAGTTGCTTATTTGTATCGATGAGATTACATACTTAGCAATAGAATTGACCTTGTTTGGTGAGTTTACACACAATCACACACAATAAAATGGACCATCTCTGAGTTTACACCCAAAAAGAAGGAAAAGAATGAAATATCTACCAAGTATGTATTCATTTTTATTTTAAGACTCGTTTCAAAAAGGCGTGCCCCTGCGGTTGCGCCTAGGCTATAGGGACCCTGACCCTTTGCGCCTTAGGTGCGCCTGCGCGTTTAATTACTATGGCCTGGACAAAGGAGGAGCATTCCGATAGGCTGACGTGCAATGTAAATATAGTCACATTGCAAGAAATTAGGCAAAAATGCTAGAGCATTCCCATAAGCAATCGCACCAGCCTCCGCATACTTCAAAGATGGTAAGAGGCATCGTGTCAGTGCCCCAAGGCGATGACAAGAGAGCAAGGTTCCTACAACCACATTAAATAAGTGCGGATAAAGAAGCTAAGTCCTGATAAACTTAGAGGTTAAGGTCTAGCTAGTGGGAACTAGGTCCATTAACTGGTAAGCTGAAGGAGTAAGTTGATGAGGTAAAATGAATCGATGAACTGTAACCCTCAAATTCTCAAAACTTTCTAGTGTAAAAGATGATCATGAACACCGAGTAGACAACCTTTTCTATTAAAAACAAAGGAAGGAGACTACAAACAGAAAACAAATATCTCAATGCAGGATAAGTTTAACGCTAACATGTAATATTTCAGATGTCAAGACCAACAAAAGCAAAGAACTGATGACACACTACAATTTGCCATGTAAAATACCTCAAGAAAAGAGCTGTAATCCCAAAAAGACAAGGTATTGCAGGGGTTGCAACCGCCAGAAATGCCATCCCTGACCCATAATACAATGTAGCAACATCGCAGGAAACGTGCCGCTGATGACCTATAACACCAATAAAAAAATATTAAAACATTTGTTGCCATCAAAAACTATACAATCAAATTTAGCTCTCTCCTTTACCAACTAACCTTTTGCAGAATCATAATCTAAAGATCCAGCACGTGAGGATAAGGATGCCTGACTTGACACCATCCTTCCCCATCGATACATTAAATGCAAATAACCTCCAAACAATAGGAAGAAAATTGTAAATGTCCACTCGTACATCAGTAGCAGACCAGTCCACGGCATTACTTGTCGTGGGACAATCGCAACAGCAAGTGCTAGAGACACCAGAGCAGCCATGAAACAAACACAGACAGATATGCCACCCACAAAAACAGGTACCTTGGAATGTGCACCATTTGGGAACTGTATATCAATAACAACCAACTTAAATAAAAACACATGCAAAATAAGGCCTACAACGAATGAGGCATGAGGATGGCCACCCATTCATATAAGCATCCTGCACAAACCTACAAGCATTAAAAGTCACATGCAGCACGGAACTGTTGACCATGTTTCACATTGTTGGAACCACTGTCCAACAGCTTACGCTTTCAGAGCAGATTAGCGTGTCTTGGTTTAAGCTTTTAGAGCAGCTAGTAACTTAACATGCTATACAAAAAAAAAAAAGTCAAATCGAGTATACATGCACGTCGAATTTACTGAGGAAGCAGAGGAAAATAACCTGCTGATTAGAATTAACGTTGGATGAAGAAACTGCAGAATAAGCAAGAGCACCTCCAGATCTGAATTTGTAGTATAGGTGTCTGACATGATCCCATAATGAACGTGTCTGTTAAATATAAAAAAAATAAGTTCCTATTCAAACAACAATGAAATGTTGATCATTTTTAAAGAACGAAATTATCCTGGAAAGGCTAACCTGAAGGAAATAACGGTAATAAATGAAAAGCAAAGTGACAAGGGGAAGCAGGAAAAGAAATTTGACAAGAAGATCATCCTTGGGATTTCTGCCCCCTCCTGTTCCAGGAAGAGATTCCTCAAGTTGTTCCCTAACATTCTGCAGCATCAGCAAGCATAAAAGATTATACGATTGACATTGTGTTTGCTAAGAAATTCCCATTTCCAGAGATGAACAAACAGCAACTCCAAAAGAGTTTAAAGCAAAAACCTGCCAGACATCAACAGGTTTTAGAAGCCAAGATGTCCACCAATCCCATGGCTTAAGGGGGCCAAGTGTATAGTGAATAACGTGGAGTTCTTTCTCTTCTACCATCCACTGCAAATACAAAAAATAAATGATCAAAAACTCAATTCACAAATAATCACAAAAATGAAGAATGCAACATGATGGTTGTGGCCTAATTCTATCATTGTGGCAGAAACGAAAGCGTAACACCCAGTCAAATTAATCTTTCTACAAATTAAAGAATGATTGGAGCCCTTTCAACAAAACCTAAAACTTCATGTTTGAACATTCAATATTACCACCCACATTAATCATGAAAAGATGAGGTGGTTAGTATGAGCATTCAAGCTGATGCTTTTTCTAGTTGCAGTTACCATGTAGATGGAAGAAAAGAATCAGATTATATTTGAAACAATATCCAATTAGCAGCAAGACACCTTTCTAATTAGGGACGTAGAATATGTAATTAACATTATGCAACTATAATATTAATAAACAGAAGCAAAGGGTGTCAGCTAGCATGAAAAATGTCATATCCAACCTCATCAAAATTGCAGAACTACAAAGCGCATCAGGGACCAGAGGTGAGGTGGGACCAGAACATGTACTCAAAGTCCCAAACCTCTTTTCATTTTAAAGGCAGACTCATAGTGGTTTAATAAGGGTATCATGTTCAACCATATTTGCAGGATTCTCGTAGATAGGCCACGAATCTCCCTGTGATTCGCAGATTTGCACTCCCAACTGCTTGTTGGGAGCGCGACTCCAGGTGGATTGGGATTGCGAAATTAAGTAGCCTCAGATTCTTCCCTCTAGCTAACACAATATTTGTTATGGGTGATCTTTAATGAAGGTTTAGGGTGTTCAGAGAGAGAGGAAAAAAAGCTGACTAGGGGTTGGGCTAAGAGAAACCCATGCTGTTCTTAGTTCTGAAACGTACTAGGGCTGGTCGCATCACTGGGAGGCAGAGAGCATGTGGGAGTGGGTCTTTCATAGTCCTTTTGTCGAATGCTAACATGACAGTGGGGTGCCAACGTCAAGTCCTTGTATGATTGGTCTATCAGTCAAAAAGCTTGCTCAAGTACTTCACCCATAATATTAGATTTTTTGCTGAACGAAACTATAGAGCAGCTGGGCACTATAATATAGAATAAACGAAAGTTAATGTGTGCATTTGTGCATGAATATTCTATGCATATAACGAATTTACGTAATACAAATTAGCGTAGCATATAAAATAATACTCCCTCCATCCCAGAAAATTTGATCAGTTTGACTTTGCACGCATATTAAGGATATAGGTTATATATTGTGTGTTTTTCCCATTTTACCCTTTAGAGAGGGGAGAAGAGAGTGGGCCAGGAAAGAGAAAATTGGTTGATAGAGTGTTAAATGTGGAGAGAGAAATAGAATAAAAAAGTGTAAAGTGGTGGGCTAGAAGAGAGAATGAGTTGATAGAGAGTTAAATGTAGAGAGAGAAATAGAATAAAAAAGGTATAAAAAGGGTAAATATGTAAAAATACCTCTAGAATCTTTCATAATTTGGAAGTAATCAATTTCTGTGGGACGGCCCAAAAAGGAAATATGATCAATCTATGAGAGACGGAGGGAGTATTTATTTAACAAAGCTGCTCCAAATCGGATTCTGCTCGTGCTCCCTCTCCCCTGCCCCCTCCCCTGGCCAAGCTCCCACTCCCGCTCCATGCAACTAAGTATTGAACTAGAAAAAAGATACATCACTAACGGAGCATCCCATCATCATATGTTCAAGGATTTTGAAATGTTACCTGTTAAGTAGGATTCCAAAATTTTATGTAATTGCAGAGTAGATTGAACATAAGTTACAGGCCCCCCGTTTGCTACTAGCCCAATGAGCTGCCCCACAGTAAAAACACCAAATCAATTACAATAATCTCTTATTTTACAGGCAAGCGGCGCAAAAGAAAACCAAAGTGGTCCAGTATATTGTGTTCTATTCAGCCGACATCCACACCATAAGTCAAACCATTCTCACAGGCTTTTTGGCTGTTGATGTGGAGTATCTAATTTCCATGGATGTGGATGGGGTCCATCAACAGCTCAGAAGATCATCATTCAGTTTCGTGTGCTGTACAATCATCTCCAAAACTAAGGCCCAGGCAATTCTGTACTACAAGATAAGTGAGAGAATTTTGGTCCCGCTTCCTAAGAAGTCAAAGAAGACGATGCAATTTCGAATTGTTCAGCATAAGATTGGAGTGCAAGAGCGGTAAGGAGCACCCAAAAGAAAAAGAAGTTTACTTCTTAGGTCAGAGTGTTGACCATACTCATCTAAAACATTGGACAAAAATAATGTGGAGAAAGCGTTATCCAGTGAGAATGTTTATTCTCATGTCGTATCTTTTCTGTTATTTTCTTCTTCTTTTAACTGGTATCTCTTATATTACCTGAACTTTCCTACTTCAATATTATTTTGCCTGCAAGAGCATCCTAAAGTTTATGTGTCTCGCTAATGACTTCGCAGAAGAAGAACAGCAAGATTCCTATGTCACAAGGACCTATGATGCGTAAACCAGAGGTTTAGAGCAGCAGCAGGGGAATTAGTGTTTTAGTCTTTTTAAAAGATTTTTGATCTGCTCTCTTCTTCTTCTGACAACTTTTATCCATGTAAAACAATTCAACTGGTAATTTTCAAAGTTTTATCTTATTGTTTGGTCTTACATGTTTTTATCTTAAATCAATCTTATCTCCTTGTGTTGGATGGCTAATGATCCAGTACCCTCTCGTGCAGCCGGAAGTGCTACTACCAATCTCAATGTTAATCCCTCGTCACTTCCTCCTAAGCCTCAAAAGAGAGAGAAGCACTAGGAAGTCATTTGAGGTTTGGAATCACTTTGAGAAAGTAAAAGGCTAAACCAATTAACGATCCAAACTAGTGGTTTGTAGTTATTGTTGTACCAGCTAAACTACAGTGAGGGACATGATACTAGTACGTTGTGCAGCCACATATAAGGTATAGGTGCAAGAAATATCATTAAAAATCATCTGGTAATTGTAAGGAGCAAATTGAAATTAGGTTTGAGCCAAAAAGGCAAAACAGTGGTGAGTGAGCTAAAAGCTATTTCTTATAGTCTTGAGGATTGTAGACTAGCACATGCTGAGATGATAATTACTGATGAGTTACCTTTTAATCTTGTGGAAGGCACGGGATTTGAAAGTTCTGTAGAGTCATGGAATGTTTAAGAAGCTGTTGAAAACTTGAAGTGCTTGTCTCAGTGGTTATACTTGGACTTCGCTAGATAACCTCAACTATATGTGCCTTACGATCCATTGGTTAGAATCTGACTGACATTTGCCAAAAAAAGATCATAACCTTTTTTCACGACGAAATTCAGAAGGGTAAAACAATTGGAAAAGTTACTAATACTAGCTCATTTAATTGGAAGATAGATGGCATTCTAACTGTAAGGTCAATAACACTAGTTCTAATCATGGTAGTATTTCATACCTAAAGAGTAAAAATAGTAGCTGGAGGAGTACTATCATGGAAGATGCTTAGATGCACAGTATTGTTAGTGAAGGTATGAAATAAGTCCAATTGTATAATGTTAAGATTCCAGATGCAGTAACGGATGTGAGGAGTTCACCTCCTAGGCTTTTAAGTTTCTTGAAGTGTGTGGATAAGGAAAAGATTAAAACTAAGACTCGTGGCCCTAGATATACGAACTAGGTGGATGTCAACGTACTTGATGTTGGAAGCTGCCCAAAAGTTTCAAAAAAAGCTTTTGAAAGACCATAGAAAAATGACTCGGGCTTCGGTTAAGTACTTTTCAGTCTCTTCGAGTTGTGAAGCGGATGCTGAATATGGTGGGAGAGGTAGGGCACATTATGCGACCTCCTCCGGTGGAAGATATAAAAAATGCTTGGGCGTTTGTTCAATTTCTGAAAATCTTCTACGACGTGACCTTGCACGTTCCTGGTCCTTTATGTTAGTTCATGTGCCTATTTGATGAAATTACGACTGTGGACTAAATTTGGTCCAATGGTGCAAAAGTGATGATCACATCTTGTAATCCATGGCACACAACACAACATGCTGGAAAAGTTTGATAAGTATGGGGAGATGTAGACAAGTTAAATTGGTTGGTTTACATTGTGGTTGTCTTAACTCTTAAACCTTCATCACAAATTTAATTATGTTAAATTTAGCTTACGTCAAGTGAAATGAAACTGGGGTGGTCAAAGAGATCATTGCTGAGGTGAAGAATATCTTGGTTCACTTACTTGAGCACCTTGAGCAGGGGAATACTAGAAAGGGTTAATGGAAAAACGGTTCCTTTCTTTATACAGTTTTTGCACTCAAGTACTTATTATTTCCACTTCAACTATAAACCCTGTAATAAGACTTTCAGTTGCAAAGTGGTCCAAAAAGTAACTTGCATCCGAAAAGCCCTGATAAGTAGTCATGGGCACTGCATATGACCTCAAATCAAGGGCATAACTTCTGTTTCAGCTGATAAGGCAAGAAACTACTCCAAATTCTAATTGAGCCAAGCCATCCATACCTAATTACTTAAAAGACCATGACTTCGCTTCAACTTGTAATTTTAAAACAATTTTCTCTCCAAATTTCTCTTGATTCGTGTCTTGTAGCTTTCTTTCTTTCCTCTTCACCGCCATACGAAGGAGCATCACCTTATGCCACGCCACCTCCAAACACTACTACCATTCAGTAACTACTTCACCACCGTCCATTCCTAACCACACTTCAACCCAATCTCCACCACCACCACCACCACCAAACCATCGTGAATAAACCACAACCCAACTACTAAAAGTAAGCACGCGGCCATGGCTATCACGGCTAGCCAACCAAACCATTGCAACTGCCGCCAACAATCGGGCATTTAAGCAGAGAATTGATAACTTAAGAGCTATGGCAATTGAAACCCTAGGTTTTGCTTGTGAGATTCTAATTTAAACTAGGCCTGGAAAAAATTGGGGGTTTACTCCCCACTAGATTTCTGTTGCTGTTAAAATGAACTATGGAAAATGAAGTTTCAAGTTGCAGAAGAAAACAACCCTGTTTTGGTGCATCCCGCAAATTCCTCTACAGTTGAAGATTGCAGTGTCTCTAGTTTCTACTTCCCCCAAACCTTGAATCTTCAATCCATCAAGTGCCCCCTTAACCATTTTTTCATCCCGAAGAAAATCTGGAGTTTCTTGCGATTAGACTGTACTAATGAATTCGGATATAGTTGGGGGTTGCTCGTGGTTGGGGTGAGGGAATTGATTTGAAGGTGCAGTTATGGGGTGGCAAACATGGGTGGTGACGGTCATTGGGTGGCAAGGGAGACGGTGTTTGTCGAAAGAGAAACAAACAGGAGAGTACCCTTAAGGCAAGGGTAAGGGAGAAGGGGAGGGGGGGGGAGAGAGGGAGAGGGAGAGAGAGAGAGAGAGAGCATTGTTGGTTGTGTGGTTGGTGATAAGTAATGGTGAGAAGAAAAACAGTAAAGAAGATGATCACATGCTTTGCATGTGCAAGTCTCAATCAATTTTCTTCCTCCTTTACAAAGTTACCCTAAATTTTGGTCATAAAAACGGCATGTGCCTTGCACATTACCACTTAACTGCGCTTTTTGGATGGTAGTTGATATTTGGATCACTTTGCAACTAAAAACGCAACTACAGGGCTTTGTGAGTCAAATTCTATAGTACAAGGACTCAAGTGCAAAGACGTGTGTAGTTCAAAGAACAGTTTTCTCATTAACCCTATTGGAAAATTGGAATAAGTCAAGAGTCTAAAGAAAATGGTGGTGAGGGATAAGAATCTTTGGCCGCTCAATATCAGAAGCTTTTGGAGGCTGAAGACAGTCACAGCTGAATCGGTATCCTTAAGCCCCAATTGATTTTCGACGAGCTATCGACGAGGCTGAAAATTATGAAGACATTTTTTCAGGTAACTGACCCTATGATTAATGAAACTGCATTTACAAGTTTCTGTAACTACTATCCCTTCTGATAATCCTATGGGATCAAATATAAGTAGTTCAGGTGCAAGTTGTGCATCTATTGTTATCACCTGAGGTAAGTTAAGTGCATGGCTGGTTCATTTCATTGTTGTTTCCTTCTCTTTCGTTTGCTTTCCTACTTCTAAACCTTTTTCTGATTGGATATTTACAGATTGGTGAACTTCTTTCTGCTATTGCTCCACTTAGATTGAAAGTAAATTTCCTTTTCATGATTTTTCTTTTCTTGTGGTGAAACATATTACTGCCTTCCATAAGGGATAGCTTTCATTATTCATTCACTTAATTACTTCTATTTAGCTTTTCTGCTTATTGTTTCTTTCTTTTCTTTCTCTTGCTATTTGTTTGTTGTTTGCCAGTTGTCAATTTCCAGATGAGTAAGTAATGATCCTGGATTATACTCTCTTATAAACTTAATGAAATGGCTTTAGAGATGCTGTAGTTCTTTTGGTGATCCAGTTAGTGAAACTAGTAAATTAGGACTTCAAAACTATGTAAAGACCTAATTTAGTTTTTGAATCTATGAAATATCATTATTTATGAGTTCACGGTGCTTTCTGTAGAAAAAATCTTTTTTGGTTGTATGTTGTAAATATAGGCTGCAATTAACCTGGGGTCATAATTCTTCTAATGGCCCAATAGTCGATGAATAGACCCAAACAAGTCCAGAAAAATGACCACAAGCCCGAACTGGTCAGCCCATCTAAACTGATCCCTCCGATTCGTCCAAGCGCTGAACCAGACCATTCAACTAAGGCCTGATCCCTTTTTTCGAATGGCTATTGATCACTTTGGTTTCCTATTCAACCTCGAAACCGGTATAACGGTGCTCAAGCCTAGCTAGAATTTAAAGTAATTTTATTCTACAAATGAAAGTTTAAGAGTAATCTAACTAATTTATACTTCTAAAAACTTTAATTTTGCAAGATCATTAATTATAACAGAGTTTTAGTTTATCTAAAAACTCAAAACATGCCTCCTCAGGGTTCTCGCCCTTGTCACAACAGAAAAGCAGCAGCAGAGCAGATTGACTGGGAAGAAATATACTCACAAACAACAAAGACAATCAACTACACCAATAAGAAAGAGTGGCATGATCGAAATTTATAGTCGTGCCAAGGGGAGGTGAAAAAAAAATTAACATGGATAGAGATGCCGTAAGAAGAAAAACCTTGAAGAAAGTTCTATGATGAAAGAAGATTCACGCAGCAGCGAGGCTTTCTGGGGCCAAGCTGACTTGCGTCAAAGCAGGACAGCAACAATAAATGTAGTTGAAAGGGAATCTAGGATAAGCAGTCACACTTTTAAAAGAGAGGAAAAAAGTGAAAATCAAAGTTGAAAATATAAAAACCAATTAAAACATTTTTAAGAATGGTACTTCACTAAGGTACGTAAAGGAGGTGCTAAAAATTAGGAGCACAAGGCATCACAAACAGGATTTGACATATCAATATCTTTACTCAGAGGATGCCGTCCTTTTAATCAGTACCTTGTTAGCGAGCATATAAAGACCAACATCTGCATTGTAGAAAGTAGAAAGTCTCTCCATTTCAGGAACTGGTCTAGAGTTTAACACATCCTCTGGTAAGTTTGGGTCGAAAACATGTGCACTAGCGAACCCAACGTAATAAGAGTTCAGAAAACCCTGATCACCTGCTTCACAAAAATGATGAAAGCATATATTAAAAGGGGGGTGGGAGAGAGAAATAGATAGACAGATAAATGTATATGTGAGTGTGTGTGCGTGTGTATAGAGAGAGAGAGAGAGAGAGAGAGAGTAGAGAGCATAGACTAGAATACATGGCTTCAGTTATGTATGACAGTACGAGCTTACTAAGAAAATTCAGGATGAGGTCCATTTTATGTTGTTTGCGGATACTATAGTGATATGGGTGAATGTGAAGTTGGACTTAAAATAGATAAACCTTGGAATCCAGGGGCTTCACTCAGACAAAACACAGAGAACGAAGACTGCAAAGAGGGCTGAGGGAAGCATAAAGATGGGCAAGCAGCACAATTAGAGATGTTTATGGGCATTTTGGATCATTATCGCAGAGGGAGAAAGAAATTAATGAATGTGTTACTCAGAGATAAAGAGAAGGTTGCATAAAGTGGAAAACTGCCAGTGTCAGGTGATACAAGTTCCTAGGAAGGCAGTGCTTCAAGTTATTGAAAAAATAATTATAGGAAGGCAATAAGGCCAGCTATGACGTATGGTTTGGAGGTTTGGTTCTTAAGAAGGACCACACGCAAAAGAGTGTGACACGAAGGTAAATGCTTAGGGCGGATGATGGGGCATGTAAGGATGGGAAATGTAAGAAAACCAATTGCGGAGAAGATGATAAAGTATCACTTGAGATGGCTTGGACATATCCAAGGCATGCCTTACATATACCAGCTAGGAAAGTGGCTCAAATCAAGTTGAAGGGAGAAATAGAGCTAGGAGTACACTAAAAATAACATGGACAGAAATGAAAAAGAGAGAGGACTACATCACGCGAAACATATTAAAGAGCATGTTCGGATAGTGGAGAACGGAAAAAAAAACGAAACATGTAAACCAAACTAAGTACTTCGAGACAAAAGGCTTGGTCAAGGGCATAGATGAGCTTGATACATGTCAGAAAATGTCTATTTGACTACAAAAAGTAATAATTCCTCTCAGAGACTATATGAACTTAGCAAATGAAATTCTTAAGTTCAGTATATTTTCATGCATATTCAGAGAACAGATATATTGGACACCAGTTCATGGCCCATACCAACTAAAATAGCATTTTACTCAATTTGGGTCAAAATTTTAACATCTGAACCTTGTTGCACCAATATATTTTTTGCATATTCCTATTTTTCATGTTCATAATCTGATCTTATTAGGGTACTATCCAACCAAATATAGCAAGGAATGTTGTGCATTAAATAAATAGAAGAAAAAATTGGCAAGCTAGATGATGAAGAAACTAGTGACGGAAATGCTATACCTCCCGTATAAGACGGCAACGTAGTCACTTTGGTCATCATATCATTGAAAACTACTTCAGATGGTTCCACTACCATAACACCTGAATTCAGCCTTTCTGAATGCTTCAAATTGGCACAGAATTTTCCACACTTGAATAGATCTTCAATACTTTTAACCACGATTGTATCAGCATCAAGATATACCACTGCCAATAATTAAAGAAGAAACAAAAAGGGTTTACCAAAAAAGGGATTCAGCAGGGCATTAACTCACTTCCAGAAATTCACAAGGAGAAAATGGCACAAAGAAGACACTATATTCAGCAGGCCACAAACCCCTATAGTCCTACTTTCAATTTAACCAAGTGTCGAATATCCAGGTAGCACGGACACGGACACCGCATCTGAAACCGACACGGACTCCAGACACCGCAATTTCCAAAAACTTAGATTTTGGACATCGCAGGACACCGCTATTTTTTTTAATATATTATTATTATTATTATTATTATTATTATGTGTATATATTTAATAAATATCAAATACATTCCACAATCTAACTGAAAACACCTCAAAACCAAGGACACGAAGGCCTAATATATTAGAAACAAAAAGTATGCTTAGAAGTAGTACAGGTCATTTGTCTAAAACTAAGTAGTACAACAAGTGGGGTACACGACCGGCAAAGAACTCGTGAGCAACACGTGTGTGCCCGGATATGCCCTTGACAATGTCCCGAATTTGCCCATTACTATTTTATTTATTTATTTTAGGCTCCAGTACAAAAAAAAAAGGAGACTTCAGTACAGAGAGTACAAAGACTTCAGTACAAAGGAAAAAAGGAGAAGAGTCACGGTCAGATGACGATACAAAGAGAAGAAGACACCTGTTGGTCAGCGACAGCAGCGGAGGACCTCTGGCGACGATGGCGAGACCTTTGGCAACAGCGACAACATCAACAGCCGGCTTCATTACCTTTGGCGACTGTAGCCGTGAGATCTATCCGCGACGTAGGCAATAGCTCGGGCAATAGCGGCGAGAGCTCCGGCAACAGCTGCGAGTTGGCGACAGGCCTTGATGTGGTCGGCAGACAGCAGCTGTGAGAGGAGAGAGAGAGAGACGGAATGGCTCAACAGAGATTAGGGCATATTTAATATTTTTTGTAAAAGAGTCCCATATATTCTATTTATTACAGATTGACCCCCGAAATTAGTTCAAAAAATCTCAAATGGGCCCCAAACGGTCTGACACTGCTCCATGCAATGTCCGACACTCCTCGATGAAGTGTCCGACACGGTGTCGGAAATTTAAAAAAAAAACGGACACCGATTAGAGATGTCCGACACATGTCAGCCGGTATCGGTATCGGGAGGGTGTTGAGGTGTCCGTCCGTTTAGGACACCATACCTCCACCTAGAAGAGGTGTCTGTGCTTCCTAGTTGAATATGTAAAGAAATGCAAATTTCCAAAATCAAACTTCTAAAATTTTGGAAAAAGATAAAGCAAATGCCGACTAGAGTTATGTGCTTTTAGCAATGATTTATCACACAACCACAAGATCTCGGCAGGGTGACCACAAAAACTCAAAATATGGGAGGCCAGGGCTTATAAATGTATAGGAACTTACCATTACTTCACCTTGACTTTTGTTCAAGTTTGCAACTTGTAACACCCTAACCTTTATATCACCTGGCCGCTTAATTTTATTTTAAAGCGTGACTTTCTTACGCAAGTGTTACCGTAGATTTCCGTAAGCAAAAATCTTATCGGTAATCTTTAGCGACAAAAAATTTTGAAAAATATTAGTTATAATTTCACGATGGCAATTATGAGTGATATGATCGAGGTACTTAGTGACAATTAGCGTAAGCTATATATTTTTTAATACTTAACATCGACGTGTATTTTTAGCGACGATTTTTTTTAGCATCAATGCATTTATTAGCAACTTTTAGTGACGATTAGCATAGCGGAATTATGTAATACCCGTTAAAGTTTTCAATTTCATTATTTTATCTTAAATAGTTATTTTAGGCTAGTTCATAATAATAATAAAAAAAGTTTTGGGTATATTTTTAGAATAACTATCAAAGACTGAGGGGGTTTTTGGTAATATTCCAATCTAGGGTTATATATATATATATATATATATATACATTTTGTAAGGGAGCCGTCATATATTTTTTCAAACCCTTTTTTGAAAATTGGCACACGGAGAGAGAGATCGAGAGAGAGAGAACAACGGAAGGAGATGAAGGAGGGTTTTCCAGCGGGACTTTTTCGGTAAGTCTTAAACTTTTTCTCAATCTTGTTCATTGTTTTAAGGGAATAAAAGGGGCGGGAATCTGTTGGATCAGTGTGTGTTTTGTGTGATATTGTGAGAGTAAATTGTCGTGGGTTTTCGGGAGTGACATAGTGAGGCATGAGAGAACCCGTGGGATCATGTGGGTTTTCTGTGTGCATGGGTAAAAAGCAAAAGGCTGAAAGTTCAGCCGTGTGCTTGGGTGTATGGGTTTGGTGTTGGCCATGGGGTGAATGTTTTCCAGCCAAGTTAAAAAGATATGGGATGGCCAGCTACGGTTTATAGTTTATAATGTTGGACAACAAGAAGTGACATGCGCAAAGATGAGTGCAAACGTGAATGCTATGTTGGATAAAACAGCCATGGAGAGAGGTGAAGAAGGGACTGCCGTGATTGATTTGGATCTATGTGAGATTGAGTGAGTTTGTGAGAGGGAGAAGTGTGGGTACAGTATAATATGTAGTGAGATGTGTGTATGCGTGAATATGTGAGATGTGTGTGTATACAGTGATCCATGAACCTGTGTATGCATGCATGGGTGAAGAGTGCAGCTGTGTGTATTTGTGCTTCTACTAGTGTATATATTTTGATGTGAGTGTGGCTGTGTAGAAGTGGTGTAGTGGGGTGTATGGATTATAGTGTGAAAATAAAACATGGAGACTTTGTGGGTTCAAGGGTGCATGGCCGTACCTTCTTTTGGTGTGAATTTAGTGGTGTTTGTGGGTTCTTGTGTGCTGTGTATATGTGGGTGTGTGTTGGTACAGTGTTATGGGTTTGTGAGTGTAGTTGTAAGACAGAGACATGGAGGAAGAGAGGGGACCTGTGTTAGTGCTGCGTGAAGTATGTGACCTTATGTGTGTGAGAAATGTGTGTTTTCATATTTATAAGTGTGGCTGTGATTTAAATGTGTAAATCAGTGTATATGGGTTATACACTATGAAGCATGGATACGGGTGCGGATAAGTGGATACGCCTTTTTTGAAAATTTTAGGATACGGGTGCGGCGGGGATACGGCAAATTAAATATATATATATATATATACTTAATATTTACTTTTTAAACAAAATAGGAATTATTTAAAATTTAAGAAAGTGAATAGATATTGCAATTTAATTTGTCATAGCTGCTATATACTTGCATGTGACTGTGACTGTGACTGAGACTACTGGGAGCTATTGAAGTCATTGGGTCTGAAAATGCATAGACCCACTCACATGTGGGCTGGCATGTGTACAATTAGTGGCCTTGCATGTCATTATTGAGTGCCATGTAGCCCAAAAAGGATCTGCTACTGTGTCCCAACCCAGCTTCACAAAAGATAAAAGAAGAGGCAAATTGTAACTAAAAGCAAGAATAGGAGCTGCTCCCAGTGCGCAAGGTCGCGGGTGCTCTGCTTCCAGTGCGGAGTGGCCTCACGGAGGTCGCGGGTGGTCCGATCGTCGCCAGTGGTTGTGGGTGGCTCCAATCGACACCGGTGGTTGCAGAGTGGTTGCGGGTCGTCGCCAGTGGTTGCCGTTGTCACTGGCCGTCACTCTCCCTCTCTCTCTATTAGTCTTACTCTCTGCCCTTCAAACCCCAGCCGCCCTTCAAACCCCAGCCGTAAAGGATCTACCATTTATTAGGTTAAGTATAATTTTTATTATTTAGGATTTGACCCAACAACTTCTGTTTTTGAGTTTTGACTTCTAAAACTTCTTTCGAGAATTGTATTTTTCACCCCATAAGTATCGGATCCGCACCCGATCCGTATCCTACCCGCACCCAAGCCGCATCCGCTATTTAGGAAATTAAAAAAATAAATAGAAAATACTGGACACGCACCCGACACGTACCCATGCCGCACCCACACCCGACGCGCACCCGGTGCCAGTGCTTCACTCTTCTAGGCGCACCCGTGCTTCATAGGTTATACATGTGTATGAGTTTGATGAAAAGAATGAGAAGAAGAGAGACCCACTGCCGTGAGGCAGTGGGTGTGAAGGAGCAGGAGGTGCTCTTGGGTATATTATGCAATGTGTTTTGGGAAGTGAAATGGTGTTTTGTGAACTAGCATGTGTGGGTGCGAGAGATGGGTGCATGGGTGTGAATATAGATGAGTGTGTAGAAAAAAAGAGAGAGAGAAGAAGGGGAGCAGGACCCACTGCCGTGAGAAGGATATTTGATATAGGGTGCACGAGTGTGTTGCTGTGTGAGGATGTGTAGTGTAAATGCGAGTGCATAGAAGTGTATATATGTGTGGGTATATGGCTGTTGCAGTAAGGTAGCAGCTGGGTGTGAAGAGGTAGAACTGAAACTGAAATGAAAGGAATGAAATGGGTATTGAAAAATAAATAAATAAGGAAGAAGAGAAGTGCGGATCAGGTATTGGGTTAGCGTGGACGGCGCAGCATTCAATAGTATGCGGTGATTGTTAGCACGTGAAACTTTACAGTATAATACGTTAGGCCATATTAAAAATCGTGGGAAAATTTTATAATTTTCTGAAATCGTGTGTATTTTTAATATTTTCGGCAAATTCAAACTTATAAAATTCTTTTGAGCCTTTAGACTCATGAAAATGTTTTGGAAAAACTACAGTAATGTTTTTGTAATATAAGAAAGACTCAGTATAAATTTTATAAATTTTGGAGTTGATTTATTATCATTTTCGGTATCGCATGAAAAATAAAGAAATAGTTTTAGTGCCTTTTAAATTCTAATTTTAATTTCTATAATTTTTATTTATATATTTTTTTAAAGCTGTTACAAAAATTATGGACTTTATTTTCAGCTAGAAGTAATTATGGCTATTTATGGATTTTATTGTATTTAAAGAAATTATTTTTAATTCAAAAATGTTCAAAAATTCAGAAAATTTACATTTTGACTTTTTATAATATTTTAAGCTACGAAAGTGTTTTACTACAATTTATTATGAATTTGGGATATTGTTAAGTATTAAAGAAGGTGCGAGGTTCTCGATTAGGTTGGCCGTGCGAAGGACCCGCTTTGGGTTGCGTCATTCTGGGGTTAGAAGTGAGCGTCGTTTGGGTAGTTGATATTAGGGTTTATTGTATTATAGCATAGATTGTGTTCTAACAAATGGATTGTCAATCTAGGTCTATTCAGAGAATATTAATCGAAGTTTGGTAGCATTGCTTAGCTTGGACCGAGGTAAGGAATTATATCCGAACCCTACTTCATCGTTCTGATTTCAAATGTTTTATTGTGACAGCTTTATGAACTACATTGATTCGATTTTATGTTTGATATAAAAGATGTTTTGAAACTGTCCATAAAACCCTAATCTAAGCCGATAGCGATCGTTTAAAATTCGTTATTCTCATCTATTTATTTAATTCAATCATTGTAAAATATTTTGAATTTTATTTAAATTCCTTGAACATTGACATGAGTTAGGGTTCGTTTGACAAAATTTTTTTTTTTGGTTTTCAGTTTTTAAAGAGCAGCTTAATTTTATTTTTTTATAAAAAAAAGTGGTTGTTTGATAACCCTTTTTTTTTAGGTTTTTTTTTTTGGTGTTTGGTAACCCTTTTTATTTTGACCCTTTTTTTTTTGGTGGTTTGCGGTGGCGGTGGTGGGGCGTAGCGATGGTCGCCGGCGGTGGTGGTCGGCGGCCAGCGGCCGGAGGTGGCTGCCGGCAGTCGCCGGCGGTGGTGGCCGGCGGCCGGAGGTGGCTGCCGGCAGTCTCCGGCGGTGGCTGCCGGCAGTCTCCGGCGGTGGCTGCCGGCGGCCGGAGGTGGCTGCCGGCAGTCTCCGGCGGTGGCTGCCGGCAGTCTCCGGCGGTGGCTGCCGGCGGCCGGAGGTGGCTGCCGGTGGTCATCGGCGGCCGGCGGTGGCTGCTGGCAGTCGCCGGCTGCCGGCGGTGGTCGCCGGCTGCCGGCGGTGGTCGCCGGCGGCCGGCAGTCTCCGACGGTGGTCCCTGAGGTGGCTGCCGGCGGTGGGAACATGGTGGTGGTGGTGGTCTAAAAAAAAAACCAAAAGTGAAAAAAAAAACCAGTTTTTGGAGTTTTTTTTTTACTCTGCAATTTAAAAACTGGTTTTTTAAATTGAAAAAAAAATGGTTACCAAACGCTCCTTTTTTTTCAGTTTTTAAAACTGAAAAAAAAAAGAGGCATAAAAGAGTGTCAAACGGGGCCTTAGTAAACCTGCGAGTTATAAGGATGGTCTGTATTGTTGGAGTTATAAAGATGGTCTGTTGGTTGGGTTAAACTAGTACCTAAAATGGACTGGTCAGTGTACACATGCACATGCAAAGCTGTCGAGCACTGCCGGGGTGGCTTTGCTATAGTGTACTGCTCATGTTCAATATTATCCATTCATGCTTTATTATACCTGAAGTGTTTTAAATGACTATTATTTAAGGGATTGAGTTGATACTCATCCATATGCTTACATTGAAATGTAGTGGTTTTATTTGAAAACCTTTTAAAATTATCATTTGATTGTACATACAAAATCATTTAAATCGTTCTGTTTCTCCGTTTTAAAAGTTACTTATTTGGTTTAAATGCAAAATCGTTCGAATCGTTTTTGTTGTTTTAAATTTTTGATCGACCTTACTGGGCTCTCAAAAGCTCACTCTCCTTTGACTTCCTTTCTGCAGGTGACAGTAAGTATTAAGTTGCCCGAATAAGGATTGGAGCCTAACGAGCGAAAGAAAATGAATTAAATTTTGGAATTGATCGTTAGAACCCCTATGCGGGTAATGATTATTATTTAAGAATTTTTAGACTTGGTTTGATGTATCATTTATGACAGTCTACTGAGAATAAGGTTGATTAAAGGTTTAGCTGCTCTGATGATGATTGTCCATTTGGTTATGAGGTTATCATTGTCTAGTGTCTTTGATCCATCGATTGTCTAACGTTCCGGAAAATTCCGAGATGTTACACAACTGTTCGGGCAAAATATGACATCGATTATACTACTAACTTTAAGAAGCGTGAATGTCGCAAGTAAAATCAGGTCTAACGCTCAAACCGCAATCTGAAATTTTGGAAGTGTTCACATAGAACAAGAGTGACATACAGTAGATGAATTATGTACACTGAAATCAGGTCTATAGGTTCAAATTTTCATCTAGAATGTTGGAAGGTGTTCACATAGAACAAGAGCGATAGTTGGAAAAAAAATCGTATATAAGTTGAATAGCTCATTCAAGAACTGTTTTTTACAATAAGGGCAAATCCCAAAATTGTACCCTCAAGTTTACATCTAGCAGAGCCTTAGTACCCAAGTTTGAAAGTGCGCCAAAGAAATACCTAACTTTGAAATTACGGACCAAATCAGTACCTCGACTGACAGACGACCGACGTTGTAAGAAAGTTAGGGGGATAAGACTGTCATTATGGAAAAGGGACATAAAGCATGTCTACGTGGCCATCCTTTTGACACTTAATTTTTTTCTCTCTTCTCACCATCTGTTCACACTACTCACTACCAATTCTCTCTCTCTCTCTCTCTCTCTCTCTCTCAGTACCCATGCAAAATCATGGCTTCGCCACCACAACCAATTCGTCACTACCCAATCACCCACGGCCTCGTCGCAATAGGGCCAACCACCGCCGCATCACCACCACAACCACACAATCACCAAAAAGCCTGGGGCATCACCCGAATCACCCACAGGAATCAGCAACGCCGCCGCCGCACCCACAACAGATCAGCATCACCAGCCAATCGCATCAGCAGCACCACCAAATGCAATCTGTCCTCGCCGATCTGGCCTCACCGTCACCAGCGCACCCATCCAAGACACCAGAATCTTATCCTCGTCGCAGAACTTGTCAAAATTCACCTTCATATGCTTCAAATCCTTGTTCTGATCCACCCCCGATGATCCCCCATCCCCACTCATATCTTCCTCGCCCCTCCGCCGTCCTTATCTTCCCATCCTTCTTTTCGCTTTTGATCACTTACAATCCCCGATTTATGATGCTTCTTCAACTCCACTACATCGCACATCATCGTCCACTTCAAACAGCCCCGCTTTCAAAATGTACTACAAGCTCTACATTAAATTTACAAACAATCCAATTAATTCATCAAATGTTGAACCTTTGTCGCCACAATGCCATCTCACCGCTGCACCTTCTGGCGCCTTGACGTCGACACCAACTTGTCCTCGGGTGAGGACAAAGAGCCTCATGGGAATGTCGTGACTTGAATCAATATGGAAATAGAAATGGGATCTAGATCAGATTGGAAGTGAAGGTGGTGGTGGTGGTGGCAGGTGAAAGTCGAGGTGGGTATCGTCGGTGGCGGAAGCGGGTGTGGTGAGTAATGAGGCTACGCTACTCGGTAATGCGGCGAGGAGATGGTGTTGTGGCGGCAGAGACTTGACCAAGGAGAGGTTATGGGTTACTGCAACGGTAGTGGCGATGGAAGCCGGCGACAATGGTGGCCGGCAGTGGAAGCTGTTACTTGTGTCAGACATGGCTTGGATTTTCTTATTCTAATTATGATATATATATAGTGTGAGAGAGAGTGAGAGAGAGAGAGAGAACAATAAGTTGAATTAATCAATTTACATTGGGAACGTAAGGCAGCCCACGTGGCCATGAGAAAAGACTTTATGTCCTTTTTCCATAATGAAGGTCCTACCCCTCTAACTTTCTAACGGCGTCAATCGTCCGTCAGCAGAGGTACTAATTTGGTACATAATTTCAAAGTTGAGTACTTCTTTGGCGCACCTTCAAATTGGGGTACTAAAGTTTTACTGGATGTAAACGTGAGGGTATAGTTTTGGGATTTGCCCTTATAATAAAGTATTGGCTTAGTAACCATCTCCAGTTAACCAACATGATCTGATCAACAAAGAAAAGGAGAGGGAGGGAGAATAACACCAACGATGGTCACTGCTCTACAATGGACTCCTAGAATGGTTGTCCTCCCAAACATCAACCCCCACCCCCTCCAAAGACAAACTTCCTCTCTACTGTGATACCCCCGTCCTTCATTCTTCTTTACTTATCTTCTCCTCTTACATTCTTTATTTCTTCCTCCTACTTTCGTCCTTTAATTCTTATTTTTATTTGGGGGCACACGTCGGGGGGTGGGGGAGGGAAACCTGTCGTAAGAGTCTATTTATATGTGACGAATCCATTCAATACGTTAAGCATGCCTAGGCGTCCAAGCTTGTGTCAGTGGTGTGACTTCTACATAGATGAGTTGTGTCCCCAAAATCATTGACTTCAACAGCGTTGTGAAAAGGGAAAAAGAAAAACATTTCAATGTCATTTAGCAAACAAATGTATTAGATCTTCTTTTCCTTTATGTTTCCGAGAATAAGCAAGTAAATAAACAATAAATTATTTACCTTTTTTGTAATTAGTCATGTTAAATATCTTCAGCTTCGTGTAGACACCCCAAAATCTAGCTGGCCGAACTTGATTAGGATTTGCCAATAAACTGATTAGCTCCACAATCCAACCATCAGCCTGCACAGATACTCGCAGTTTTTAGAATATCTTCAAATTGGGAACACAAGGAACAACAACCTAATCTTCAATCAGCAAACAAAGGGGCGGAACAATGCACGAAATGACATGCGGGGTCTAAGGAACCCCCACTGTTCGCATTTTGAAACCGTGATCCCTCAAGTCACCATGGAGCTGCTTCAATTAACAATCAGCTTCATGAAAGCCAAACAGAAAAAAAAATGTCATATCCTAACTCTCTTAGTGATTCCAAGTCTCAACAAACATGAAGATTAAAATAAGGGTTACTTACACCTGCGTTTCTGAGATTAGGGTAAAATTACAGTCAAGTACATGAAGTTTGGGAAGTGAACACTCCGTGGCAAAAAACATCAAATAACCCATGTCCATCTGCCATTAATTCGTTCAAAAAGTGTACTTTTTGACTGATATTAGCAATTGTATTTAGAAAATACCAATATTACACTAATGCAATACAGATATTTGTACAGAGCCATTTGAACTCATCATCTCTCTCCACCACTATCATCATCTTCATCTAACTTAATAACTTCAGCCCTTAATTTCTTGAAACTCATTACCCCCAAAGTACTCACGCCACATCATCCACTGGCAAAATTGACGAATATCAACTGAACCCATCAGCTCCACAACAACAAAGAAGAAAATTAAAGCAGCAAAGTCTCTACAAGTCCAAGCTCAAATAGCCTAATAACATTGCTACCTCCGATCTTGAAAACAATGCTAGCACACTTAATTGTGCGTCTGCGTGTGCATGCTTGCAAAACTGGGCTTGAGTGTGTGATTACCTGGTTTGGTTGTTGTGAAGCCAGTGGTGAATAGAAGAAATGGAAGAAAGAAAACATATGACGTAAATCTAATTGTGCGTGTGTGTGAGTGGAACTGAGGAAGAGAAGGAAATGCATTGACCACTCCCACATCCACCACTGTGCCCACTACCACTACCCACCAGTCCACTGTTACCTGCATCTCAGGCCACCTTCACGCTCACATCAACGCTGATAAGTCTTTGCAATAACCTCCCTAGACCTGTGGTTGTTGACCTCAACACCATCAGAACTTGAATTTTATATATAAGATATTTATGGCTTTACGAAACGGTTGAGAGTGGAGATTGGTGCAAGCATTACTAGCAAATGGGGGAAGGGGTGGCTAAAAGTGGGTATGGGCAGGTTTCATAGGTGGAGTGTGATGGTTTATGGTTGAATTGTGGCAAATGAAGGTGGGGAAATGCTAATGGGTTTAAGATGGTTGACCTAGTTTTCTGAGAATAGACTTTAATGTGAAGGGCATTTAAGTCATTTGTTCCTAAACAGTCATGTATTTTAAGATTCTGTTAGGTCAAAGGATATCACTGATATTTTCCATAACCAATGAACTTCCTTATAACTACACCTTGACCTCTGAGACATAGATGTAATTAACCTTGAAAATAATTTGGCATATATAGAAAGCTATCTGACGTTCAACTCCAAAAAATATGGCCAGTATCAAAATCTCCTCAACTCTCACCGGTCAAGCATCATCTCGGACCACAATCAATGCGGAAACAATAAAGAGTGCAAATGCTTCCCCCAAGCTTACCAAAATTCTAGAATCCAGATTTGAATAGTAACTCAACGCTAATGCCCGATTTGAATAGTAACTCAACGCTAATGGCTCTTCTTCTATCCACCTAAATTCCCAAGAGAGACAAACATTTGTACTCGACTGACTCCAATTGCATAGACATCAACATTTCAGATATCACATAGAGGAGAAATGAGACCTCATCATGAAAACACTCAAATGCACCCTATGTATTTTACAATTTAGTCCTAGTATAGGCCTACACGACACCTTGCAACATCCGCATTTCCCTGTTTCAGTCCAAATAACCCGCAGACCGCTACCTTAACAGAATAGCATGATATCATCCCTCTCAACAAAAGCAACCCATATGGATAATAAGTAGTGGGGAGTTCTAACTTTTAAGTATGTACACCCAAGACATCCAAAACCTCCACTAAACTGACCGATAGTTCTTTACATATTTTTCCTTACTCAACAATTCAAGATGTGGGGGCTTTACGCCAAAGAAGCTAACAAAATTTGGTTGCCAGGAAATGTATATCATCATGAAACTCTCTATACTAGCAGATTCCTAAGTTCATCAGATTAGTACAGATAATGAATTCAATTAACTACCTCCATTCAATTGATTTTCCCCACTTGACTATTTGCAGATTTTCTAGGCTTAATTTAGCACATATAAGTACTAGGTTGAACTCAAAAAGCAACGGTAGACTTAATAAGTATCATTTAGCAAGTCAAGTTAGGATAAAAAACAAGTCCGTCAACATTTCCATGAACCAAATCTCTTCTTAAAAATCCAGAAAAAATGGTCAAAGCCAAAAAATCCAACAGAATGGAGAAGAGAGTATAATTGAAGACATAGTAAAGCGCAACATTCAACCATTGCTACTACCTATGTTCCTTGAATTTTATGTTTGATTGTTGTGAACCCTTAAGACGATTACGTACAATGAGACCATGCAGTTGAACACAAAGAGCAGTCATTGATTAAATAAGTATCTCGTTTGACAAGTCAATCTTTGGTAAAAACACCAAGTAAATTTATCGCTCAAATGCATAGTCAATCGCAAAAAACCAAGGGGAGGAAAACCAACGGAACACAGAGGGAGGGAGTATTTTTTAACTTCAATTCTTTACCTTGAGGAGTTTCTTTGCATACTGCGAAACGCCATCAGAGACAAGGACGACCATGTCCTTGGTGGATCCAGTATCTCGTATCGACTTCCCGAGTACTCGAACGCCAAGGAGGAACTCGTCGCCGTACAGAAGAGTGACGTAAGCCTCATCGGACGGCTGAGATTTCGAAGATCGAGCGGGAATTGCGCAGAAACACAGTAGAATCAACACAAACCCCAGTCTTGAGGGAGAGAATCTCATCGTAACGGGGCAAGGCTGAAAAAAGGATCAGAGATTTGAAGGTAAAATGAATCGGATGATAAATGAGATTAAAACTTGTTTTCGCATATGGTCGCTGCTTATGGGGAAAGACTGCCAGGGGCAGCGAATAACAGCTCGTTACTACGAATTGCACTTTGAATTCAACCCATCACTTTTGAGGCTAAAACTTTTCAAAGGCATGTTTTAAAAAACTAAAACAGAGCACGACGATGATGTCGTCGAAAGTGATATTTAAAATCATATCATCGACTTTTTGGGAATCAAAATAATATAATTTATTTTTTTTATTTTTTTTGTAATTTATTTTAGAAAAAATACGTATTTGATGTTCGCAATTATAATCAGTTTAGAGTTTGAAAATCTTTTTTGTAGGCTTCTGGATTAAAGACATGTTTGACGCTACTCCTGAAAAGAAAAATAAATAGAGAAATTAAAAGAATGAGTTTACATCTTTTGTTTTTGTAATCTGTTATATTGGTTTATGGTGTACACTTACGATTTGTAATTTTCAAGACCAGATTGTACTTTGTATTTTAAAGTAAAAATGTTATACATCATGCAAAGGACTTGGTCTACAATTACAATAACTAAACAGATTTTTAGTTTAAATTGGGTCTATATTCAAGCCTTGTTTTTTTTCCCTTCATTTTTTATGCATATTTAACCCCGATTTTTGTTTTTTCTTTTTTTTCAACAATTTTTGTTTCTTATTTGATTTTTCATGTATTTTAGTTTCTTTTTTCTTTTAGCTTTTTAATTAATTAATTGTTTGCTAACCTAAAGATGCAAAAAAAAAAAAATCACAAATTCTCAGTACCCAATTCATTATCCAATTTTTATTTCACTTCGACCAAATAAAAAAAGGAGTAATAAAGGGACTTCTTTATTTCTTTTTCATCACACTTTTTATTTTACAATGTTTAGAATAGATTCAATATCCAATGTTCATATAATTTCAACCAAATTTAAAATGGAGTCGTGAAGGAAAGGTAAGAGTGATATTACGTAACTAACGGAGGACAAAATTGTCCAAAACTAATGTATAACATTCGTACTTTTACAACTAGTATAGATATAGATAGTTTGATCTGCGTCCCTCGTGCTTATATCAGTCCTCAACTCCTATGTCCGGTACTCGCTTCTTGAAAATGATCCCTATAATACTGTGCTGTTACCGGTCGTACTGGCCAATATATACCTTTTTTCCTTCTACTATTAAGGTATCTGCAAAATTTTGTACCGGTCAAAATACCGCTCTATGCTGATTGTACCGGCCAGTATAGGTGACACCGACCGAAAACTATGTACTAGCCGACATATTGTGTATTGTATCGGTTCCTAAAAAAATGAAAAAGTTACGAGGTTTGTTAGAAATTTTGTAATTTGACTATATAAAGACTAAATAGAAAAACACTCTTAGTCCTACTATACCAATCAAAACTTCTGTAACCTCTAACTTATAATATTCATTACAATTTGCAAAATCTTTTCTAATAAATTTTCAATATTCACTTATCTTTGATATACTTCATACCTGAAAGCTTTGATCATAATCTTTCATCTATATGATGTGCTACTTTACACACACTGGCTCACACACATGCGCAGGCACACAGAAACAACTTATTCTTGAATTCCAAGACGTTATTATTGAACAAATTGTTTATTCTAATATAAAAATTTACGAATGAGATAGTTAAAAAAAGGGAAAGATAATCCCAGAGGAGGTAATTCAATTGAAAAAACTATTTGTTTCTAATATCATTGTATGAGAACAAATAATTTATTTGGGAGCCAATAACTTATTTGAAAACTACGGTAATTCAAGTTCTATAAGACAAATATTTTATTCTAAAGGAGGAGTTATGAGTAAAAAAATATATGTATATTTTGTTAGTTTGCCAATAATGAATAATACAAATGTATATTGTTGGTGAAAATTTTGAGACGGTAACGAGACGGTACTGGTACTGTTACGTACCATTTCACAAAGAAAAAGGTACGCACTTCGTTATGGTATTCATAACTATGCTTTGTTAGTTAATAATTCTGTTAAAAACTTAGGGGTATATTTTTGTCATCAGAAGATGTGTCTTTCTTCTTGATATCTAGTTAATATGCGCCCTTAAATCAGCACCCAGAACTATTGTTTGTCCATTACCTAGCAACATGGATCATTTTTCATTAGATAGATGACCATTGCTACAATTCAGATGAAAAGGGCCACCATAACAGGCCACCATCACATAGTAGAGGCAATCGGTCGCCACCATGAAAGCTCCGCCTCTAAGACCTTGCCACTTTTGGTCACTTCTCAACCACACCAAGGATGGTGGTTGTGGCTATGGCAATTGAAGAAGAGACAATTGGTGTCAATGATGGTGGTTGTAAGGAGATTACTATGAGCAATCATTGTAAGGAGATCAAAAGAGAGGAGATCAATGGTTGTGGCTATGGCAATTGGTGGTGGTGGTGGTGGTTCGTGTTGGATGAGGCAATCAGTGGCTGTAGCCATGGTGACTAGTGGTGGGTAGGTAAACTCTCGTGGTAGGCAATGGAGGTTTGTGGTGGTGGAGGTTGGTGGTGGCAATTTTGGGTTTGGTAATTGGTGGTTATAGGTTTGGCTGTGAGGTAGTTGTGGGTTTATTAATAATAGTGGTTGCAGTTGGTGTGGTAGTGGTATTGATGGTGTTGGTGGTGCATCAGTTCGTGCTTGCTAGTGGTTGTAGTAGTGGTGGTTTTTTGAGGGGGTGGCTATGCTGGCATAATGGTGGTGTTGATGGTGATGGTTGAGGGGGGAGGGCCTGTGTGGAGGCTATTGACTGTATTGATGGGCTTGTGTAGAGTTAAATTGTGGGAACAAGTTTTTATGTATTGAAGGGGGAGCGTTTGCCAACAGTGTTGGTTTGTGGCATTGTTAGAGGCGATGGAGACGTCCTAACGGCATAAGATAATGTGGTCGGAGGCAGTGGGGGGTTAGACCATAAATGAATGGCAAAATTGCGTAAAATACCCATGTGGTTTGGGATAGTTGCAAAAAGACCCTTGTTGTTATAAAAATTACAAAAAGACACCGGAGATTGTAAAAGTCTTGCAACCATAAAAAACTGTTCAAACTAACGGCATGTGATGTTCACGCTCCTGAAGAGTGCGTTTGGTAGAAATTAACTTAATGAATGACAAAAATGCCCTTTCTGTCTTCTTTCTTCCCCAAATCCTAAGCCTTAATCACCACCGCCGCCTCAGTACGATAGCCGCCGTCATAGCCAACGACTCCGCCAAATCGCCGCAGTCGCAGCTCCCTCAAGCCCAAAATCTATCCGCCACCCTCATCAGGCCCCATCGACCACCACCACCCCTCTTTTTGCCACAGCCCGTTTCTGCCACAGAGACCCCTATTCCACCGCCGCTAGCCCCTTCATCAACCCAAGCCAAGTGCACTGCCCCCATCGGTGCCTTCCACCTATCAGGAACTCCACGTCACCAACCACAAGCCTATTGCGCCGCCTCCACCATCCTTATTCATAAACCACAAGCCTAGATCTACAATTCAAAAAACAAACCTAGATCTATAGTTAGGGTTCCTACAATTAGGGCCAACCCAGCCAGGCGTTGCCGCCACTTGCCCCATCCACCCTCCACAAACCTACATCGTCGCCTGCCATCAACCCCATCCACATGCGCCGGCGCCGCCACCACTGATAGGCCATTGCTGATGCTGTTCAAGGGTCCCGACTGAGGATATCTAGCCTTGTCGGCACTAGATCGACTTTGCCGCTGCAGGAAGCTCGGCAGGAAGCTCGCCAGGCAGTCGTGATTATCGCCGGATGATTTTTCGCATCCAGCCCTAACTTCGATCTCTGCCACCGGAGGATTTCTAGTCACACGATTTAGGGTTTTCTAGTCACAGCCGCCCCTAATTGTAGATTTTGGTTTTTTTTTTACGAAATGGCCTCGGTTTTGGATAGGCTACCAATTACAATATATATATAAAGGGCAATTTAGACATTTTTATCATTCTGTTACGGAAATAGTCGATTGCAAGACTTTTGCAATCTCTGGTGTCTTCTTGCAATTTTTGTAACAGGAGGGGTCTTTTTGCAACTATCCCAAACCACAAGGATATTTTACGCAATTTTCCCTAAATGAATATGGGGATTTTTGCCTCAAATATAGGAAGTGACAAATGTAGCTCTCTACTTAACTGGAAAACAAACAAAGGGACTAATTTAGAGATGAAGCAAAAGTTCAAGGCAGTGCTATAAAAAGCGCGCCTAGGAGCTAGGCGTAGCCAGGCGCACCCCTCGCGCCTCGCCTAGGTCTAGGTGCAGCGCGTTCAATTAGGTGTATGAGTAGTGAGCCTAGGTGCCAAGGCGCTAGGCGCACAGCAGGGCTGGAGGCACATGGCTAGGCTCACAAAATGTGGTCGTTGGATAGGCTATTGTGTGGCTTAATGTGGACTGTCCATTTCTCTTCCAGATTTTGTTTTTTTATTTAGCTCAACTCCACTAATACACAAAACCTAACACTAAAAATCCCTAAATCAAAAATAGCTTTCACGACTCAGTCAATCTGCTCTCAAATCTTAGGCGTCAGCTAGTCGTCCATGTCATTTACTCCAGTGAGTTGTCCGATCGTCGCCAACCCTTCTCCGGTCGCTATTGGTCTCCTGTGTATCTCTCTGCCACCGCTGCTCCAGTCGCGACGCAGATGCTGACGTAGCTGCTGCTTGTTAATCTTCTGCTCCAGCTCCAGTTACCGACACTAACGTCGACTAGCTGCTCCTTTCCGCAGCTGCTAGTCTTCTGCTCCAGTCCCAGTTTGGATGCCCTTTTCTTACTTCTATGCTCTGTTTCTTCATGGGTACTCATATTATTGACTGCTACAAAAATCCAAAAACCCCATGAACTCGTGATTGTTTATCATTTCGATGCTCTTCTCAATGCCAATGACTCCTGAGGAAGATTAACACACAGAAATAACCAAGTCAGCCTTTAGATGAACAGTGTTCTCTGCTTTAGTTTAGTAAAATCTGTCACAATGCTGAATCTTGTAATTACCCATTGTTAAAGCACTAGCAAATATGACCGCGGAGAGGATGAAGATGACAATTGAAGCCCTTCTAAGAATAGCAATAAGTTTTTGGATGAAGAATTGTCCCCAAAATCCAACCATAACAGAGACAAACATGAGGTACAAAGCTACAAAACATGAAAGATGCTTATAGTAATCAGGTTCATAATACTGAGAGCAGCAACAACCATAATAGAAAAGGAAAAAAGGAAACTAGGAGATCAATTGCTGCTCATTAGTTTTTGTAGCAGTCAATAATATGAGTACTCAAGTCCTTGGCACATTAGTTTTATTCATAGTTGAATAAAGTTTCTGGTATACTAAAGTACAAGCAAAAGACAATAGATACCTACAGGGAAAGAGCAGTGACAAAAATGAGTAATTTTTATTTAGTTGCCCTTGAAATACTTGCACAAGAATTCTTCCTCCCCACAATGCCTTTGAACTTTGAAGTACATTATAAACCTCAATAAGAAGCTTTGGAATTAAATCTATCAAGAAGTAGTTCTCATATCCTTCAGGAAGCTGCCCGATTCAATTCCTTTAGCGTAGAAATTGAATCGCTTGTTCGAGTTTATTTTATTCTTGACAAAATCAATATTGACTATGTTTTTTATACTCATTTTTCACGCCATTAGTTTTTCTATTAAGCTAATTTCAGTGTTACGGTTACCATATAATTTAATCACAGGAATATACATGTTGACGCCGAGCACGGATATGAAGGACCCAACTTGGGAATATGGACGTACCGCTATTCTGAGCAATTTGGTCAAAAAATTACAAAGGGCAACATTTATCAGCATAAGCAACACCTTGCTGAAAAAAAATCCTTGCTGCCTTGGCCCTTAGCGATGATGAGGATGGTGGTGTTATGTTCACTTAGTGTTTGATGATTTGTTATTTTTCAGTGGATTTAAGAGTTCTTTTATGTTGAAAACTTGTTAAATTATGATGTGATGGAATTTGAAACTTTTTCTAATGTTTGGAAGTTTGTTAATTGTCATGTTCTTATTTTTTTTTACATAATTTATTGTTTTAGTGTATTATTATTTATTAATTTTATTTTTAATATTACGCCTCGCTTCGAAAATGCGTGCGCCTATGCCTGCGCCTTGAGCCTACGCTCTAGGAAGCTTTTGCGTTTTAGGTGCGCTTACGCCTTTAACAACACTGGTTCAAGGATATAGGTAGAAAAAACAGGAGTTCAGTAAACTCTGTTTTAAAAGGCAGACATAAATAAAGGACAAAAATGAACATCCTTATGTTTCAAGTATGGGTGATATCACTTATATCCTTGAGTTTACGAGATAGTTATAAGAAAAGACTCATTTGTGGCATAAAATCACCCATGTCCTCTTAGAGTTGTCAATGGGCCGGGCTTGGGCCGGCCCGGCCCAACGGGCCTCCAATGAAATCGGGCCAGGGCCGAGCCTCACAAATAAAGAAACGGGCCGGACCGGGCCGGGCCTAAACCTGGGATATATGGGCCCAGTCCAAGCCCAGGCCCTAGGCCCAATATTTAGGGTCGGGCCCGGGCCCAATCCAATTTTTTTTCCCTTTCTTCCCAACTTTTTATTAAAATGACTTCTTCTTCAACAAATGGCAAAGTTTTTGTAAACGGATCACTGAGTATACAATCACTTTTTCACGAATTAACCCAATTTCGAAAAGGCAAATTGATGTTGATTGACCATTAACCACGGATTAAGTACAAAAACTAGTTGTTCTAGCCCATACATACTGATTTTAAGTGCAAAATTTAATCTCTTTCATAATATGGTGTAAAACCTGTAAATGTCAAAGAAAAATAGAGTAGATCAAACAAAAACAATAACGAGATCGAAGAAGATAAAATAATATCTTTTCTTGTTACATTCAAATTCTTTGGTCATTTAAAGAAACATGAAATTATTCTTCAAGACTCTTTAACACGTCACCCACTTCATGAAATTAAATTTAGAATTCGATTCACCTCTTTTGGTTTGAAACAAAAAGAATACATAATTTTTATTTATGTTTAGAATACATGATAATTGTTTTTATAATTATTCCCTTAGCTTGTGATGTAGAACACAAAGCAAATTCTGTAAAATACATTAAATGAAAGCCTACTCAAAAATCATCAAAAACACGTCACAGTCACCACACACCCATACTTCTCTGCGTATGTTAAAGAAAATACTGATCATATGAATTCAATAACACCTCAAAAACTATTAATTTAACTAAAAAGATCCAAAATATCAAAAAAATAATAATGTAATAAAATAGATTTAAAAAAAAATAGAAAAGAAAAAAAATTAGGGGGGGCTAACGGGGCCGGGCCAAACCCGGGCCATTTTAGGGCCGGGCCCGGGCCCGTTTCTCAAAGAATTCGGCCTGGCCCTGGCCCTGGCCCAAGCCGCCGGGCCCAAAAACGGGCCAGGCCAGCCCGGGCCAAAAACGGGCCGGGCCGGGCCAGCTCGCGGGCCACCCGGCCCATTTGACATCTCTATGTCCTCTGACCAAAAAGAAAGCAAACCAGGTGCATTTTTGCACAAAAAGACGAAAATGCCCCCAGTATTCTATCTCTTACCTGCTCTCTTCTCCCTTCTTTCATTACTGCTAAAACCACCCTTACAAGTGCACAAAACCATTAGCACAGTGAACACCAATCCCACCACCACTACCACCAATCGTTTTTTAGCAACGCTTATAACCACCATCTGCATCCAACCAATTCATCTCTCTCCCCCCATCAACTATCCATCCCACCACATCACCTATCACAACCCATCATCATGGCACCTCCACCTAACATCAACTTGCAAAAACAAAAGATTTAACCCAAACACACACCAAACATGTATACATAAGCACACACATTCGATCAAAATAAAAACCCAACACACCAAGAACCCCATTAGCCAATAAAATCCCTAAGTCGACCAAAGAGTTCTTGAAATTCAAATCCCTAAAATCACAAATTTCTTAATATCATAAATGTAATTCTTTTTATCCAAACTTAAATCAAAGTTTCTGAAGCCATGATCAGGTAAGGTGTAATAACTTTATGGTGTAAGGGTTTCTTTAATTGGTGGGTTGTGTTAGGTAATGAGCTGAGTGGTTGGTTGTGGAGCTAATGCAAGATGGTGGTGAGCCGTGGTCACTGCAATTCAAAGGAATGGTAGGCAATGGTGAGTTGCAGAAGGCTAGTTTTGGATGTGGGGGCGATGGGGGGGTTTGGTGGGTTTTGCTTGTTTTGTACAAAATTAATGTGTATACTGCCATTATATAAATATACAAAATTGCCACGTCACAAAGACCGTTAAATATTCTCGTGGAACCTTAACAATTGGGGAATCTAATGCACTTTTTCTAAGATTTGATCAAGAGCGTGCACTTTTGCAAAACTGAATGTTTAACTGCAATTTTCCCTAAACTCAATAAAATAAGTGTATTTTCTCTTAAAGTATATGTGCTAATTTTAGGGATGCATGTTTCTTTGGAGAAATTAGTAGGTATACCTGGTGCAACCACCCCTACCAGGTAGATCTGGCAAAAATTGATCCAGACCCTCGGATCTACACGTGCAAAAAATCTGGGTATGGGTACATATTTAGAAGACCCGTTGAAAACAGACCCATACCCGAATCGACTTGTAAAATTTGGATAAGTTCGGGTTAGTTACCGGGTACCCGAATTTACCCGGTTATATGCCTATATATATGACTTTTAGGGATAAAACATCTCATTCTCTCATCTTCTCACTTGCTTCCGCCGCCTCTGCCTCTCAACTCTCCCTCACAGATCCCTTCTCACAGTTTCCTTTCTCAAGTCTCTCTCTTTCTCACAGATCTACCGAAGTCATGTCCACCCACGAAGCCACGTCGATCAGTCATTCTTGATCTACTGCATCTCCGTCACCGCTAGTTAGTCACTCTGTGGCCCCATCGCCACCGATCCGTCACATCGTGGCCCCGTCGCCACCGATCCATCACCACCGTGGCCCTTTCGCCACCGTTGCCGATCGTCACTCCATCGGTTTGTGGTTGTTGCCTGTTGGGTAGACTTTCAATCAGTAGATCTTGATGGTTGTGTATTCTCGATGTGCAGATTGTGTTTATTATTATTATTATTCAAAAATGTTCAGATTGGTTTTTTATTTTATGGAAAGATGTTCAGATTATTGTGTAATGAATTTTGATGGAAAAACAATGAATTATTTGATTGTTAGAGGTTAAAATGTATATAATTGGTAGGTAATTAGAGTCTATTTATTAAAAAAAATAATTAATCAAAAATTGACGATTTACCCACGGGTAATATCCTACCCGTGGGTAAATCGGTTCCCAGAAAGACTATCCGAAAAAATCAGGTAAAATATGCCCGACCTGTTTTTACCTGTACCCGACTGGGTTTTACCCGGACCTGGCGGGTATCCCGTTTGCCAAGTCTACTACTAGGTGTTACATCTGACCAACCAAAACTTATCACATCGGCTTTGCCAAAAATGGGTACCTGCATGCTGGCTACAACATTTTAATTCTTACATTCTTTTTTGTTTTATTTAGTGACCTACTCGTCTATATATTAATTAGAAAGGTATTGTAACTTTAAATTAAGTTGGGCCTGAAGAAATTTGTTTGGAAGTACTTTTAATGATGAATTTATTAACATTTATTATTTAGTCGCTAATATAATTAGATTAGGTGTTAAAGTAGATTTTGACTTGAATTAGGACGTTATCTTATAATTATATTAGCAATTAGGACTTTATTTTGCCTTACAATCACAACAACAACTAGGATTTCAAGTTACATTATAATTACATTAGCAATTATGTAAGGATGAGGAAAATATATAAGTCTTCGAATTATTGGAAAGCCATTGGAGAAGAATAAGAGAGACTCCTAGTTAAAGACTTTTGGATTTTCAAGCATAAGGTATGTTTTGGTATTTAATAAATTATTATTACTAGGTATGATCTTAAGCGTATCTATTTATGCAAAGATTACGTTATAGGCTGCAATTTGATTAAGTATTGATTCAATGAGCTAAGGGTTCATATATATGTTCAATCCTAGGTTTTGATTGGTTTAAGACAAAGAGGACACTTTCGACGCTAAAATCATTTATTGAGAAAATGGATTCTAGCTTTATTGCTTTGAGAAGTGAAAACTTCATTCATCATGTTAGTTTTGAACAATGGTCTTATTAAATTTTTGTGAACTACTCTCTCAATTAAATTGTATATGATCATTAAGATGAATAACCCAAATCATTAAGATGAACAACCCAGGGAGTGATTAAGACTTTTGTACTTGTTCAAGTAAATTTTGTAGTTATTTGGTAATTTTTACAGGCACTTGCCAGCTTTTGAGTAGCCCTCTCGACGACAGCTATTACATTACGCATTTTGCACCTTCCGGTTATATATTCACTTTAAGTCCTTTGGACAGCTTAATGATTAGTTTGTGCATTTACTTAGTCTCAATTGTTGCATTGTCGATTAGTTTTTCACTCGCTCGTCAATGCTTTGGCTTATATTTTTTGACTTTGAATTGTTTGGTTTCAATCGTTTGGTTTTCCTTTATTGGGCTATTCAAGCTGAACCCTATTCTTGTACTTTACCCTTACCACACGTGAAAGATGTGATAAGAGGCTCTAGAAAGCTTTTGAAGTTTTGATTATATAATAACAAAAGTAGAAGAACAATTTAATTTTTTCTTTAATTAAGAACTTTATGCCGATACGAGTAATGTAATATGGAGTTAGAACTCTGTAATTAGATTCAGCGGTTGCATGTATTACTTTGTTTTGTATGGATTTTAAAGAGAATGGATCTCTTAGGATGGTTTCTCTTTAATGAAGCGAAGAATTCATTTTAAAACTTTTATTTTTGTCACTGTAGACACCGCATTTGTGTAAGTTTATAAAATTATTATTTTACATGGTGCAGCTTTACTTTAGTTAGGCTTTTATCTATTATTGGTTTAGGCTTGGTAGTAATAATGGGCTTAATTTAATTAATTAAGCCCAATCCAGTTAGCAGTCCAATCCAGTTAGCCCAGTTTAAGTAGTACAGCCCAATTAGCCAGTGTAGTTAGTGTGGGCTTAACCCATGTTAAAGTCTAAATAAAATAGAGGTTTAAGATTTGATTTGGACAAGGTTTGTTGGTCAAATCTCAAACCTGGTTTATCAAATGTGGTTTATATTTAGTTTATCCCGAAATCGTATAGTTAAGGGAGGGGAACATACCTATTTTCGATCAATGCGACTAGTAAGTTTTTTGGTCATAATTAAATCGGTCGGTAAACCTAATGAACCGGCTAGCAAACCAGTGAAAAGGCCAATAAGTTAGCTAAACCAGTCGGTAAGGGTAAATTAGACCTTTTACTTTATTTTGGTTTTATCTCTTAAAAATGATATGCATAAAAAATGGTCTTCTCTATCACTTCGACTGCTCCAGAGCTGTATAAAAAGGTCGTCAAGCTGCTTCAAAAGACGAAAAATTAGAGAGAGAAGAGGCTGCAAGACCTGTAAGAAATATGGATAACTAGTATTTCCTCCAATGAATTTCCTTTGTATCATGGAGCACATCGAGCCTCCAATCGAGCATTTGAAAGCAACAAAATCAACAGATAATTATGTCCCCATTTCATACTTATTTCTAGACTTTTATGATAGTGAGTCTTAGAAGTGTCTCCCTTCCCCGTTGTTCTAATGAGATTAGAGTCTGGAAAATTCTTCAACTAGAAGAAGATGGTCAAGACAAGAGTTCTCATAGCATTAAATTCTATTAGCATTAGAGTTTTACTACTACTAGACATTGTTTTCAATTAGAAATCTAAGCCAGCTAGAAGTGTTGCTTAAAATGAATTGCAGTAACAATCAACCGAAAGAAATTGAGTCCATTTAGATCTCCAGCAAATACATACTGAAATCTAGGTCGCCTCCCTTAGAGTCGTCAACTAATGTGACTTTGATCCCGGTTAGTGCAATCGGGTACGTAGGCCGCTCAACCCCAGTCTCTTGAGTTTAAACCAAGCTTAGGATTAGTTTAGGGTTTATCTTGCCTTATTGCATGTTTATCATTTGATTGAGATAAAAATAAAAAAATCACCTAAAAATAAGTTAGAGACCATTAGGGTACAACCTTCCCGTTGAATAATTTAGTCGCCAAACCTAAATTTCTAATTTCATATGATTAGAAGCTTAAATTGGGAGTTTAGAGTCAAAAACATGATTTTCTTGCTTTCTTTTTTCATATTCAATTAACCTAAAATTATATAGCGACTCATATTAGGTCTTCTGGGATCTAATTTCCATAGGCGATTTTCTATAGTCACGGCTTCCAAAATGTGGGGCATTACATGAGTTGTACGATTATAAACAAATGTCTTTCAAGAAATTTATGAATAGACAAATACGAACGGGAGATTTCAATTTTTTTGGTGTGGAGAAAATTAGATTATTCTCTATCTTCTATGCTCTTTCTTTTTCTTTATTCAAAATTTCTATTTTCTTTCCTTTCCTTTTTTTTCTTGCTAAAAGTGAGTAACTCCACAACTGTTGGATCTGGGGTTGGTCCTTGAGGAAGGAATCGCAAAGGGATAGGTAGAGGTAAGCGCCAGAAAATCTATGCATCAACATCTGTTTGTGATCATTTTGGCAAAGTAAAGAGTGGGGAAGGTGTAGTTATTGAAGCAATTTGTAAATATTATGATAGCGTGTTCCGATTGTGCAAGGAGAAGGGAATTTTAAAACTAGTACACTTTTATGATATGCGGATAACAGTGGCAATTTGCTTGCATCTCAATTATCAACCAATAGTAATAACCATAATGTCATTGGGTTGAGTTTTAGTCAAGACTTTTGTTGGATGGAGCTTGCATGCATGATAATTATTGATGAATTATCCTTTAGCTTTGTGAAGAATAAAGGGTTCAAAAGATTTGTGAATGCACTGCCACATTCATTTTAGTTTGTTTCACTGACTACAATTACAAAAACTTACACCTCCATATATCTGAGAGGGTAAATTGTTCTCAAGCAAATTTTTTAGAATTTTGTTGCGCTAGTGTGTTTCACAACAAATTTATGGAGTTTAATTCAAACACTTCGATATATGTGCTTGACAGCTAGCATACCAGGTTTGGCATGAATTGGAGGTTAGATAAAAGAAATATCAATTTTCGTGTATATCCTACTCCATAAAAGGGTGAAAACATTGTATAAGCCATTGGGCATTCTTAAAAGAGTCGAGACTCCATGAGAAAGTTTGTACAATTACTGTAGATAATGCTTCTTCGGATGATATTGCACTTTCAAAATTTAAAGTAAAAATTTTCTACAAAATATGTCACTATTGGATGTAGAGTGTATGTATGTTAGATGCTTTGTGCAAGTTCTGAACTTAATTGTAAGGGAAGGGATTGAGAAAGTTAAAAAGTTGGTATTACGCATAAGAGATTATGTAAAATAAGTGAGAACTTCTCCACTCAGTTGTAAGTTTTTTAACAATGTGCCGAGGAATAAATGGTTAATAGCCGCGAGGTCTTTATGCTTGTATGTTCAAATGCAGTGGAATTCAACTTATATTATGTTGACCGCCATACTTGAATAGCAAAGTGTTTGAGTGGTTAAAGGAGCAAAATCTGAATTCCTTAGTCGAGGTAGGTCACATCGTTGCAGAAGAAAACTGGATGACAATTAAAAGTCTTATCGCATTCTTAGAACAATTCTATGTTGCAATAAATCAAGTATCTAGGGCAAAGTAAAGGGTTGTATGTTTATAATTTTATTTTCAGTTTTGATTTTGTGTTTTTGTTTTCAGTATTTTTGTATCCAGAGCTAAAGTATAGTTGTTTACTTTTATCATTTTTATCCTTTTTTGTATTTAATTTTTTTACCATGTTTGTATACATTTACAATTTTCATTTCTATTTTCAATAACTTTTTCAGATTCATTCTTGTACTCTTATCATTTTTAACACTGTTTGTACCCTTACTTTGCCATTTTGCCCCAACTATAATCCTACCATATGATATACCCTTGCACCCTTCATTAATCTTCTAAAGGGACCTGTTGTGCAGGTGTTATATAATACATTCACCGGCAGAATTACACACTTCATCAAACTATTAAGTACACATTTTGCAAATCATTCAATATATAAAACATGCAAGCTCTAGTGAAAAATGAAAGCAACTCAACAATTATAAAATGTAAAATTATAGTAGAACAAAAAACTGTCCTTAAATTAACCTTGGTGGAAATACACAACTTTAATGAACAATGTTATATATATATATATATATATATATATATATATATATATATATATATATATATATATATATATATATATATATACATTGTTCAATAGTTGTTTGATATATCGAGATTAATATTGATGAAAACAAGGTTGCTTGGTATTAAGATCAAAAGTATAGTTAGATTGCTTTGATATTGTTTCAAATTCACAACAATAGATCAGGTAATTTATAGGAAAACATCACGAATACGATAATTAAATTGCATGCTACCAATAGCAATCAACAATTAATCATCAAAAAATAATAATGGTCCAGTGCCCAGTATACTTGAGGAATTAAGAATGAAACCATATCAAACCAATTTTATATACAAACCCCTTCTAGTTCCCTTTTCTCTTCACATGTACACCCGAAATCGAAAAATCCAACCTCGTAATCTGCTTACCAAAAATTGAAACATAGAATCGGCAGCGTCACTTCTCAAACCCAACAAAAACAACCAAAAAGAAAAAAAAAAGACAGAGGAGAGCATCAAGTGGGTCTTCGCACTAGGTCTTCGCACAAATTCTGTCTCTCGACAGCTACCTCCATTAAGAGCTTGTATTGGTATGGGTAGCTTGAGGGACGGGGTGAGAAGGAGTTGAAGATCTAGGCATTAGAGAGAGAGAGAGGCTCTGTTAATTAGATGTGACAATGCACAGAGGGAAAAGGGTGAACAGTAAAATATGGGTGGCTTTTCTCTTGACATTCAATTCAATTGTGTCAGGAAAAAAGGTAAAAACAACTCTAAGGTGTTTTTTTTGGCACTATTTGAATTTTGTATCCAAAATGAATACAAAAAATGGTAAAAGTACACAAAAGTATCTTTTTTGCCATGATTAAAAAAATAGAAAACAAAAAAAGATAAACATACAACCCTTAAGTGACTTCCAATCTTCGTTTTTTGAGATGAATAGGATCCAAGGACTTATCTCCAATTGGGCAGGTAGTGATAATTAAATTTTTTTAACTATGGCCCAAAAGTTAGGAAGAAATTTGATAAGTACTTCATCACTAAAAAAATCAGTTAATTGTTTATCATTGCAGTGATTTTAGATCCATGTTATAGGTTCAAATATGTGAAATTAGTGTAGCAAAGAACAATCCTACTTGTAATGAAAAGAAAGCGCTTGATGGTTATAAGTCTCTCATTGACCGACTCTATAAACACTATTTACGGATAGGCATGGGAAATGATGTGGAAAAAAATTAAAGTGACAGACGCTCAAATGAAGGACATATGAAGTTCCATATGCTTGTTGATCGCATACTAAACAGTGGCAGCGGTTATTAGAATTAGAAGAAAGTTTGAATATGAAATCAGAATTATACAAAATTTGTGCAAGGATTTTGAGATCACTACTCCTGACTTTGATATTTTGGCTTGGTGGAAGCTAGAATCTCCCATGTATCTTATTCTATCTCTTGTGGCTCGTGATATCTTGATTGTTCGTATATCAAGTGTGGCTTTAGAGTTAGTATCCAGTGCCGAGGGACGAGTCCTCGATTCATTTTGTAGTTCATTGACTCCAAGAGTTGTCCACTATTTGGTGTGCAAGATTGGGGGAGGAGTCCATCGACCCCAATTGGTGTTGTAGAACAGTTTGAAGAATGGTTAGAAGAACTTGAAAGAAAGTAGGGAGTCTTGTAAGTCATCTACAACTAGCATATGTTTGTTTCTCTTGTTTCTTTTTGCATATACTTTCCTATTGATTTTTTGTGGTTTACCATTCCTTTTATTTTTTGTAGCACTTACGGAAGCAATTGCAACCCTTACGTTCACAACCAAACAAGTGATACTAAAGGTAAATATATCCCATGCAATTCTCTTTTTGGTTGATCTTTTTGACTTACAATCTTTGATTGACTTCTTTTCTGATAGGAAAATGCTTCTACCAAGGGTATAAAAAAGCTTCATCTAGGTTTTGTATAACCTTACATTATTTCATTTCAGCCTTCTTTTTAGTTTCTTCTACTTTTTAAGAAAATGCATAAGGGTTTAAGTGCATTAACCTGGTGCTTTTTCCACCTATTTTGCTGATTAGATGATTGAGAAAAATGGGATCTTGAAATAAAGTCTTGAACTATTGAATGTCTTGGTTACTGGACTTCCTAATGCTTTGTTTAGTTAGTTTTCTTGATGCTTTATAGTTGTTTAAGACTTTTAGAATGAGAATGACATGAAGCAAAGATGACGTGGGCTTGTTGCTAACAAAAGATACTGCGTGATCTCCTTTTAACCAGTCCTTTTGATATTGATGCTAATGGTTTCCACCCGATATGGGTTCCACTTGTGAGCCCGAAGGCTTCTTTTGTTTAAGCATCATTCGGTTTCAAACTTCTAGCTAAATGATCATGTTACGAGTAACTAAGCCATTTACTTAGGTTCCAATCATATCTAACAGGTGGCTATTCTCAATTCATTATTGTTGCATACGAACCGAGTTCGAGCCGAACATAGGCGTGTTCAAACTCGGTTCATTTAAGTTTTGGTATGTTTGAGCTTGGCTTGAGTTTGTTAAGAACCAAAACATTGATGTTCGAACTCGGCTCGAGCTCGTGATTGTAAATTTCGTGCTCGACTCCTTTAAGAATACGAGCAGAACTCGAGTTCAAAAACTCGACTCGTGTATCTGTTAAACTTCCAACCAAATCCCTAAAATTTGCAACAAATTTTTTTTTTCAAATCCTTCAATTCAAGCTATAAAGAATAAAAAATAATATTGTAGAAGATACAACAAGAAGGGATACAGAATCAAAAACAGATCTTGATCGATCGGTAATAAAGACATAGAAAATAGTATGATGCATGCGCCGGTGATGGGAAGGGGACGACGTCGAAGACAGGCGATTACGACATTGTAGGTAGACGAAGTTGCATCACTAATCATAGATCCTGGGGCACCGATGATTGCACATATAAGAAATGGCTTGATTAGAGTAGGCCAATTTTCTTCTGCTGCTTTTGCACAGGCGATTGCCCTCTTCCTCGGGATGAATCGAAACTGAGTATGATCGGCGTCATAGTCGTGATGTGCATCTGTGAAGAGAGACAAAGAGGAGCTATGTGCAATCTGAGGCATGCGTGTGTTTTTGTGTGTGTGTGTGTGTGAGAGAGAGACGAGGGAAGGAGGGGATGGGATAGCAGAGTGCGGCGGGGTGATACCGTGACTCTGTGAGAAGAATGAAGATAGAGAGGTGCGGCAGCCAAGGATAAGGTTTGAGAGAATAAGGGTATTAGGGTTTGGGGGTTATTTTTTGGACTTGGACTTGGACTTGGGCTTAGCTTAGTCTGGGCTTGGCTTATATTTGGGTTTATAAGTGTGCTTGGTCTTTTAGTTAATTGGTTTTAGGTTATCAAGGTTTTTAAGTTTTATTTTACATTAATATATTTGCAACAAACTATGCTTCAATTATAAAAATATTAATTTATTATACGAACACTATGTTCATGAACACAATCACGAATATTAGTAAATATTCATGTTCGGCTCGTTTAATAAACGAGCTCTAAAAATTTGTTCATCACTACAAGAAAAGACGTTTTCTGCAAATGACCTTTAACCGACGGAATTATCCATCAGTAAAAGTCCGCCGATAAAAACTATTACCGACAGAAAAAACCGTCGGCAAAAGTATTTGCCGACGGTCTTTTAGCGACGGAAATACCGTCGCTAAAACTTTTTTAGAAAATTGGTTTTTTTCGAGGGTTTATAAAAACATTTTAAGCAACAGAATGATACCGTCACTAAAAATTCCGTCAGTAAAAGTCGTAATAAATATGACCTTCACCGATGGACCTTTAGCGACGGGTAATTCCGTCGCTAAAGGTCCTCGACACCCAAAACTGGTTTTTTTCTCTCTCCCCGTTTCTCTCTCTGAATATCTGCTCTCACCCACCCACCGTCGTTCTTACCTCCGGCGATCCCCTTCCACTGTGACCCACCTCCGGTGACACCCCCGTCCTCCCCCCGAGGCCGCGCCACCAAGCCCTCCATTGTCGTCGCACCGCCGCCCTCCACTGCCGCCGTCACTATTACCTGTCTTCTTTATTGGAAAGTAAGTCCACTATTTTTATTTTTTCTTCCCAGCAATTTTGTGCATAATTTTCAGTATATGGTTGATTTTGAATCTGTATATAGTTGATTTTTTAATCTTTATATGGTTGATTTTCTTCCCAGCTTTATTTGTGCAATATGTATATAGTTGATTTTTGAATCTAACAGAGATTCTTTGCCCTTTGGGGAAAATCCTGCAACTAAGGATTACACCCATGATTTCCAGGTAGAATCGACTAGACAAAAGCCAGAGGAAGATGTATACGGATGACCAAGTATATTTAAAGCTCAAATGTACGCAAATTGGACTTCCAAGTTGTGTTTACCTCTATCACGACTTGTAACCACTATTACTAAAATCAAACAGACCTCTCAAGTCAGATAATTGACACTAGCCTAGCTCGACTCACCCTACAGTCATACCATCATGTTACGGCAAGCGCATTTTTGTACTTCTAGTCCCTACAACCTGCCACAAAACTATCATTAGCTAAATCAACCACCAAGTTGCTACCTCAAATGAAGGGGCGAGGGGAACTAGAAATAAGAAAAACCAATGATATAACAATACAAGCCCAAGAAATAATGGCTTCATTAAAACACCCTTTCACTGCTAAAAGCCCATCCATATGGTATGTCATGCCTTGTCAAACATCAATTTCCATCTCTTTCCATTTGTGTCTGTGACTCTGCGTAGCATCAAAGCTATGTACAAGTGATCAGAGTTTAAATGATTATTTTGAAAACTCAGATTATCTATTAGGCTGACTAGATTACCTGGGAGATGGTAAAATAATCACTTTGGTAGTATAGGGTTTTAATTGGCAGGCATGGAAGTTTAACTCTACTATATCACAATCCTGTGATGTTATAAAGAAGTCAAAGTACCACTACTTTTAGAAATATTTTCCTAGGAGACCCCATCAAAGTACGTTCTATTAGCAACCTTGCTATAAGCACGCCGCAAGAAGCATGCACCTTCACAAAATTGCTTAAAGAGTAGCTAAAGTTCTACCGGAAATTAAAGGCTACATGACGGGGTAGTAGAGATCACTTGATGAATTCTCAGGATCTAAGTTTGCTTAGTGCGTGATTGTATATGACAAAGTGTCTAGTCTAAGTTTGCTCCTCTATGATCGACATAGAATTTGAATTTTATCAAAATCATTGGGATTGACTTTCTCTTGTCAATTGGCTGAAAACCAAGAGGCAATAGAAACCTTTAGGCGAATATAATAATATAATGTTATATTGTCGTTATTATCAGTTGAGAAAAACGTAAAGATACATGAATTAACCCTAAGGGAATGACTTAGTGGTCAAGGGGGTTTGTTGTCTTTATTGTGCTTCTAGGTTTAAACCTTGGGTCCACTATTCAGAGAAACTTATTTTCGTAATTATACTAGACCGGTGTACCGGATACATCCTTAAATTGTTTGAAAAGAAGACTTAATCTCAATTGATGCAAGTTGACCCGAGATTTATGCACTACCGTCAAAGAAACAAAAGAATTCAAATTTATGGCAAGTTAGCCATAAATAACAATCAAACAACTTTGTAAACCTGGGGAATGTATTCTGTTAGTTCTAAACTTTTTTCCAAATGGCAATGTCAGATTGAAGATCGTAGTTTATTTGAAATACCTTAAATTATAACTTTTTGTAGAACTTTGAAAATTAAAAGACTAAGACTTTTGATAAAAAGAGGCACCTCAGTTCCTCGTGCCGACTATCCTAAGGAATAAAACCAAATTATTTGATGCGATTTGCTTAACTGTGCATGGTTCTCTATCTACTTTGTAATCGACCGTTCTAATTGTTAAACTTCTTTATATCAATTTTCATTCTTTATATAATTTTGTTAACTGTGCATTGAGCATTTGAGAATTGAGATTGTTGAAGGATGATGGGACCAAATTGGATTGAGATATCTGTTAGGTATCACGAACACGGACACCGCGTCCGATTGACACCGACACAGAAATGTCATATTTTGACTTTATACATGTGGACACTTCTTCAAGAGGTGTCCGATCGACATGGTGTCCGGTAATTAAAAATAAATCAATATCTTTAGACACTGCTGAAAGGTGTCAGACACTTGTCCGGAGGTGTCGGTGAGGTGTCGAGGTGTTGGTAGGTGTCGGACACCATACCGACACCCTATATGAGGTGTCAGTGCTTTCTAGGATATCTATGATTTAGTTCTAATTGTTAGACTTCTTTTTATCAATTTTCATTCTTTATATAATTTTGTTAGCTGTGAATTGAGCATTTGAGAATTGAGATTGTTGACTGTGTATTGAGCATTTGAGAATTGAGATTGTTGAAGGAAGATGGGACCCAATTCGATTGAGATATCTGTGATTTAGTTGAATGTTGGATTGTTGATATTAGTTTAATTAGGTTAACGCGATATTTTTTAGCACCCCCGGGGTGAAATCCTGGCTCCTCCACTGGCTATAATTTGCCCTACTTAATCCCGATTTATCCTAATGAACCCAATTAACCCTAATTAACACTAATCAGCCTAATTAAACCCTAATTAGCCCTAATTACTCCTAATTAGCACTAATTAGCCCTAACATATCTTATTAAACCCTAATTAGATTAATTAAACCCTAAACCTTAAACACTAACCCTTAAACCCTGATTAACCCTAATGAATCCAATTAACCCTAATTGATTATAGTTAGCCTAATTTGTCGTAATTAACCCTAAGAACCCAATAAACCCTAATTAGCCCTAATTAGGAATAATCAACACTAATCGGGACAATTAAGCTCTAATTAGTCCTAATCAACCATAATTAGCTATAATTAGCCCAAAATACTCCTAATTAACACTAATTAACGCTAACATATCTTATTAAACCCTAATTAGATTAATTAAACCCTAAACCCTAAATCCTAAACTAAACCCTAGTTAACCCTAATTAATCCCTAACACATCTCGAAGTAACCCTAATTAAACCTAATGACTGGAAGTAGCCCTAATTACCCTATTTAAACCTACCAACCATAATTGCCCTACTTAACCCTAGTACATCCCTATTTATCCTAATAAGCCCTTCTATATCCCATAATTAATCCATATTCCATAGAGATGGTTCAATTACTCGTTGTTATTAAACTTTGCATTACAAATATTCGTTGATATTTTGCGAAGTCCATTGGTAACGAGTTGGTTCAACTCGTTGCCAACGAATTCTAATTAAAGTGGAATTAGTAACATATGCAACGATCTTTCTGCAATTTTGATATTTTGAAAAGATTCTTGCATATGTTACCGATTTCTAAACGCATGCATGCATAAAAACCCTTAGTTCCCGTTCAAAGGTACTAATTACAAAGTAATGCTTTGTAATGAGCCTTTGGATGTCCAGTTTGGACAATTTGGAAAAGCTAAGTATTTATAAAACAGTGTATCGACTCATGCTCTGTGTTCTATGTCGTGGATATTTGGTACACGTTCTCATGTGTTTCTCTGAGTGCATACAGATCTGGTATTCTAACATTCGTTAAACTCTGCAAGGCAAGATTGGATGAATGTTAGAACACCTAATCGATATCGTGTACTTGGAGAAATGCGGGGAGGTGCTGCCGAATTTTCTACAAACATAGGACTAAGCATGAGTTGGTAACTGTTTTATAAACATGTGCTTTTCTAAATGGGATAGGACCACTACCTATTAGAGAACGGAGGGGATATATATAGACATGTGTGTCACATGCATGCATTCATATTTACATCGACCCTACCTAATTATTGGTCATGATTGAAGGTGGTATAGAGTACGTTATCTTAGTCGTTATCTCAGTCGTCATGTCAGTCGATCGAAGTTGGATGAAAAGTAAGAATGCTGATGATTTTGAGGATCGCGTTGACGAATTTCTCGACTTCGCTTACGCATCCTGCACATGTTGACTTTGATAAGATAAGATGTATGTGCAGTAAATGTGAGTTGTTGCATTGGAGTAAAAGATTTAAAGTAAAATGGCATCTTCGTCGGTACGATTTTATGGGTGGATACACAAGGTGGACGCATCATGGAAAAACGATAGTATTGTCATTCAACCTGGCTAGTCAAGTTGAAGTTAGGGAGGAGGCACGGTATAATTACCGAGATATGATTATGGATGCTGGGCATGCTAATGTTGACTGGGGCGACGACCGCGGTGACGACAGTCCCCAACAGCCGAATGAGGGAGCTCATCGATTTTATGAGTTGTTGAGAGACGCGGAAGAGCCATTGTGGGATGAAGCTCCAAAACACACACGGTTGTCTACAGTTAGTAGGTTATTACAGTTAAAATCAAACCACGAGCTGAGTGAGAAATGATTTAAAAAGTTTGTTACTTTAATCAAAGAAATTTTACCTGAAAGTGAAAATCTACCCCGTCGTACTATGACGCGATGAAGATGATGAGAAAACTTGGGTTGAGCTATGAGCGGATAGATGCGTACAATAACGGGGATTGTTCTGGGAAGCGAATAAGGACTTGACACTGTGTCCAGTATGTGATCATTCGAAGTACAAACCGGATAAAGGGAAAAAGAAAAACATTGCATGGAAGGTATTGCGATATTTTCTGATTACACAAAGGCTTCAGAGAATGTACTACTCCTCCACTACGGCTGAACATGTGAGGGCTCACTGTGAGACTCGTAACAACGATGTCGATGTGCTGACACACCGAGCTGATGGAGAGGCGTGGAAGGAGTTTGACCACAGGCATCCAATCTTTGCTCAGAAAGTTCGGAATGTTAGACTTGGTTTGGTAACCGATGGGTTCAATCCTTTCGGACAGTCTAGCACGCCTTACTCCACATGGCCTGTTATTATTGTCCCATACAACCTTCCACCAGGCATGTGCATGAAAAAGTCATACATGTTTTTGTTGTTGCTTATTCCGGGGCCAAAGATTCCCGGCAATGACATAGATGTGTATTTAAGACCGTTGATTGATGAGTTAAAACAGTTATGAAATCATGGAATCAAAACATATGATACATCCTACAAACAAAACTTTCAGATGAGTTCTGCTTTAATGTGGACTATACATGATTTTTCTGCATTGGCAATGACGTGTGGCTACAGCACACATGAAAAGTTAGCATACCCTGCTTGTATGGGCGTGAACCCCGGTCATACGTTAAAGCACGGCAGAAAGCCTTCATGGTTCGGATGTGATCGAAAGCTTTTGCCACCAGACCATCAGAAGGATAAATTTGATGGGACAATCGAGCATGAGGTTGTCACACTGGATTACCCATCTGGTGAAGAAGTGCTCTTACACCTGGAGGCACTTGATATTGACATACCATACGATAAGGGTGTGCCAGATCAGAAGATTCCAGGATACGGGAAAGAGCACAACTGGAGGAAACACCTGAAAAACACTCATTATCCGAAACAACATGGATGTGATGCACATTGAGAAGATTTTTTTTGATAATGTGTTCAACACAGTGATGAATGTCAGGGAGAAATCGAAAGATCACCTTAAAGCGAGAAGGGATATACAACAGTTGGGTGTACGCCGTGAATTGCATCCTCGGATAGTCAACGAGAGGACGATACTTCCGAAAGCACCTTACTGTCTAGACAAGAGACAAGTGGAGAAGGTCTGTCAGTGGGTTAAGAATTTAAAGCTTCCGGATGAGTTTGCCTCCAACATATCTCGTTGCTGCAATGTATTGGAATGCAAGTTCAAAGGGATGAAGAGTCACGACTGTGACGTATTCATAGAGAGATTCATTCATATTGCCTTTTGGGGACTATTGCCAAGGATTATATGCAAGACTTTGACTGAATTATCTCATTTCTTTTGAGATATATGTTCTTATATAATTCGGGTGAGTAACATGGAGGTGCTTGAGAAAAATATTGTGGTGACAATTTGCAAGCTGGAGAAAATCTTCCCACCTTCGTTCTTTGATTCAATGGAGCATTTGCCTGTTCATTTGGCCTATGAAGCTAAGATGGGTGGACCTGTGCAATATCGGTGGATGTATCCATTCGAGAGGTAATCCTTAAACTTGTTACAGTTGTCCGTTTACACTTAATGCAAAACCTGTTATCATTGATATTTCACCTAACTTGATTCGCTAAACTTCTAGGTTCATGTTCAATTCCTCATGTTCAATTTGAAGAAGAAAGTCCGTAATAAAGTTCGTGTTGAAGGCTCGATTGCGGAGGCTTACGTAATGGAAGAGCTTGTAAACTTTTGTAGCCAATATTTTGGGCCTAATGTTAATACAAGGTTAAATCAACTAGGCCCAAATGACCCCGGATCCAGTACAAATTTGGAAGGGCAATTGTCAATATTCAAGCAGTCAGGTAGTCCGTTCGGACAAACCTATATTCGATAGCTAACGGATGAAGAGTACAGTGCTGCAATAATATATGCCCTGCTAAATTGTGATGAAGTTTCAGCATTCGTTGAGTAAGTTAATGTCTTAATTAAAAAAATTATTGTACATAATTGAAAATGTGTGATAAGCGAGTCAACTATATTGGTTTCCAGTCAGTTCGATGTAGAATCTTTAATCACTAGTCCCGCTGGACTTGAATCTCATCGAAAATCAGAATTTGTATAGTAATTCAGAAGACGTGTAAGTCTTTAATGATATTATATTATGTGTTATATATAGTTATGTGGCCACTTAGTATACTGATTTATCCTTAATTTTTACCGTCATCTACAATAAGTTCAGTCAATCGATAGACCAGTAGCATCTTGCTTGAAATTACTAGCTCAAGGCCCTAATAAACAAGCATCCTGTCATGGAGGCTATATCATCAACAGGTTTAGGTTTGACGTAAAAGATGATGACATAACAAAACAAACCCAAAACAGTGGAGTCTTGGTCAACAGCGACTGATATGACGAAAATTGCATGGACTTTTATGGAGAGCTACATGAGATTGTTGAGCTAGCATATTTGGGTTCTGAAAATCGCTTGGTAGTATTCAAGTGTACATGGTTCGATGTCACATGCAGTAGAGGAATTCGTGTTAGCTCTCAAAGGATTATAGATGTCAATGTCAAGTCAAGATTTGCATCGGACGAGCCATTTGTGTTTGCTAGTCAAGCTGTACAAGTCTTTTATGCGGAGGACATCACAAATCCCAAATCTCATTGGTATATAATTATCAAGTCCAAGAAATTATCCGTGGCATATGACAGTGAGGTAGAAACCTTTCAAGCCGACCACCTGTCTTGGTACCTGTTGAGGTGAACAACGAGGAGGATGATCTTCCTCTTCCAACAACACTCCATATAGTAGAAGAAGTCATAGATGATGACATGGAAGACATGGAAAGTGTTGAAGATGATGTGACTGAGTCTACTGATGAAGAGGATGAATTACAAGATGAAGAGGACAACGAGTCCCACAAAGAAGAGGAAGACGAGTCTGGCGATGATGATGATGATGATTCCCAAACTGAAAATGATAAACTTGTACTGTTGTAACATAATGGTTGTAGTACTTAATTGGTTCACATTGTGTTTTTATACTCGGTTCATATAGTGTTGTAGCATTTTTTCTGCCTAATTATTGTTTTTAATGTGTTAATGTCACGACTCGAACCCACGGGTAAGCCCGTGTGCTAGGCAAGTGACCGGCCGTTGACCCATTCAGTTTGGATTCTGCCAGGCCTTATTTAAACCTGTAAACAAATCTAGGGTCATGCACTAACTAAGACCTTAAAATGACTTCTCAAGAGGTACTTACAAATCTTTCCAAAATTATCTCTCTCGAATTCCTCCATAATGACTGGTATAATTTATTTAAAAGATATCACATGGATTTAAGCTACAAACAATTCTAGTAATAAACCAGCAGTTCTACAGTTTCTCAAGGAACTTAAATCAATTTCCTAACGAGCATCTCCTGCAGCTTCATTCTCGTTACCCTCATAATATTCAGGTTCATCTAGGTGATCACCTGAAAATATTTATAAAAAGGGGTGAGTTGGGGCCCAGTAAATACACATGCCATATCCTTAAAAAGATTTGAGGATTTCAAATATGCCATGGTTTTCCTTTTCAAAATAAGGAATTCAATGTCACCAAAGTAGAATTTAACTCAACATAACTACGTACATATATGTACTTGCAATGAAAGAATTCCCAAAATAAAATATAATCAACCAAAAGATTCATCAAGAACTGTCACAGTTAATCATAACATGGTATACTGCCGTCAGCGTATGGTCCTACTGACTAGGATCCAAAATCCCTCATCCAGCCGGGATAACAAAATGTGGATGCAAGGGCGAACCACGATACAACAGTACTGTGCGTCAACGTATGGTCCCGTTGACCAAGACTCGGAATCCACTTTCTCCCGTGGATATGGGACGCAGTAACACAGTCAAATTATCATCTCATTCCACATGTATCGAGCATGATTCAATTACTCACACAACAATTCCATGGCATTTCATTTCAGTTTTCATTAAACAATTTATCACGAACACATGGCAGTAAAAGTGCTTCAAAGCTTTAATTTTTACTGAAAACATGTATACAATATATAACATTTTCAAATAGGGTATAAGTAGGAAAATGGCAGGGATACTTACCTCGTTCAGTAACTGGTTCTTGAGCTCGATCAAAAGCCGTTCCTTTCTCTTGTCTACCGAAACCTAAATAACAAACCACACAAAAGTCATTCATTGTCGCTCGAGCACGCCTAAGTATTAAGTTTCTCTTAAGCGTGTAAAATTTACCAAACTGCCCCTCGTACTTTGTAAAATATCCTATTCGCCCCCGATGCCTAATGTACCATTATCCACCTAGATATAACCTAAAAGAATACTTTCAAACCACTGGTGGGTTTTTTGGACAAGAATAGCTGTTCTGGGGATTTTTCGCTCAGAACCCTAAACTGCTCATTACATTGAGCGCTAATGCTCATGTTCCAAAAATATATCAAACGGCAATGCTACAAAATTTCAGCCACTCAAGCGTCACAGTAGTTTTAGATCACTATAAAATTCTAGGGTAAAAATAATTTTGTCTACTATATTAATTAATTCAAAAACTTGTTTTAAAAATAATTTTGTTCAAGATATTTTCCCTGCCCAAAAAATTTCAAGTTGAAGGTTTCAAAAAAATAAGGGAAGTTTTAGTTTCGTACTTTTTCTAATTATGCTCAGAAGAGGTTCTTAAAAATAGTTTAATAAACTATTATAATAGTGAAGCGTAACGCAATAGCGGTTTGAGTGCTACGCGCTAACAGTGCTAAAAATAGCAAACGACTTTAAAAACTTTCAAGACTTTAGAAACTACCTTATTTTATCTATATAAGATTATTGTAGAAGTTTCATAATTTAATAATTTAATTTACTATTCTAAAATACACCAAAATCTCTTGTTCGGATAAAATTAGTTAGCACACTTCCCGAGCTTAGAAAAATCTAAAATTCTTGCTGTGTGTAGATCTTTCAAAAATAATAGAAGTTACTCTTTTGATTTTTGTCCATATAAATTCCTAAATATATCTTAAAAATTCAAAAAAAAAAAAGAACTGCTAAAACAATTTTTCATTAGCGACACTTTTAAGTTCAATTTAAAATAAAGCTTTTCCCCCTCTCTGCCAATAGCTTCTTCTTCTTCAAAACCCACTATCCAAAACCAATTCATCAGTTTACACACTCTCATATACATTACACGCACATATATTCATATCCACTTATATATATATATATACACACACACACACACACCACACACAAAACTTACTTCCTTTTCCAAAACTCACAACCCATTACACATTTCTCTCCTCCATCACGGCTGTAGCTTGCATTGCCTTCAAATTAATTCTTACACTCCACTCTTCACACCAATATACCCACAAGTACCCATTACCTTGATCTACACGCACACACATATATGCACAACACTCCTTGTTTTTCACCTCTCATCCATAATACATAAAATACATCTTAAATATTATTGTCACTCAAAGTCCATGCATATAGCATGGCTCAAGGTACTACTTAAATATTATTGTCACTCAAAGTCCATGCACCTTAGCTTCAGCCATGTAACCCATCCGCAAACTATATGGACTTTTAGGGTTAACAAGCCAAGTTCAATATATGTAGAACTTCATGCAATGTGCAATTACTATGTGATGCATTTTAACTCTCTTGTCCCACCTTCACGTTGAATTCAGAGCTACAAGTATAAAGTGGAGAAGGAGTATTTCCTTCACAGAAACCCTTTTCCTTTAAAAGTTCCAGAAAATTTCATACAAACCATCCCGTTTCCACCGCGCCGCGCCGCTGCCGTTTCTTTTCTCTTGGCAGCCATCACCTACGGCACACCATACCAAGGCACACCACACCACAGCAGCCATGGCTGCCTTCGCACAAATTATCACGGCAACATGGCTGCCGTAATCTCTCTTACGCATAAACGGTCTTTCACTGAAGACCCATTACGCCACACCTACGCATGGTAACTTCAACAACACTCGAGCACGCACCTTATGCAACCTTCCACGGCTATCCATCTCTCAGCAATATGACTATATATATGTATATAGAATTTACACACACGTAGAGACCCATTTACACCCATACCCGAAATATATTCACATAGACTTAAGTTTCAAGTAAGCTTACCGAATGTTTCTCAAGCGCCGAAAGTCTCCTTCAATCCTTCTCTGCGTCCAGCCGCTTCCAGATTGTGTGTGAACTTTAGGGTCGGCTGATCCTAATGTCACACACATACACACACAGAAAACCTAGTTTTGATGAATTTTCATAAAAGTCCCCCAAATTTTCATTAGTTAATTTAATATTTGCCCTGGCTTTATATTATTTCCGAAGGAAAAGACCGAACATTACTTATGACATTTCACGTGTTAGAAAAATTATTAACATGTTATTGCGTCACTCGCTTCACCAATTTGTCGCTAAAGGTCTCCATAAAATATCATTGCGCTACTTATTACTAAAGATCTCCATCAATAACGCCTATCGATAAATTTACAACTTACGGTTCCTAAAAATTTAGTCGCTAAAGGTTACCGGTAAAATATCGTCTATGCAAATCAACTTACATATTGCGTATGAAAATCGTTGCAAAAAGAACTCAAATAATTATTTATAAACTTGTCGCTAAAGAAACAAACCTGCTATAGTCTACCCTACAACAAGTTTCATTTATTGCAACTTATAATCATTTAAAAAGAAAAAATGTCATTAAACGTCCTAAATGGTGCTGTTCACAAGAACCGGCGTAAAATATTTTCTATTATCACTTACAAAAATTGTCATCTAAGAAATTAATAATTAACTAAATTTATTATAAGCCCAACCTTAGGTTTGGTGTATTACAGTTAGTTTCTTTGCACTTTATCTATACAAAAGCAGTAATAGATAGAATACGGGCTATTCGTGGTCGGGGTGGATGCCATGCTGCCTCTTCCCTAGTGGGTCCCACCTCGTCATTGCCCACTGATAACGAGGCACAGAGTGCTCATGTACAGCAGACGGGGCCCTAGCCCCAGCCCCAACCGTGGCCCCATCCCGACGTCGATTCCTCCCACACGTGCGTTGATTCTCTTGCTTCTGTGGGTTCTACCTCAGGTATATTTGATAAATGTGTTTAGTCAAATTTTGCTAGCCTTATATTTAAATTATATTTGAACTGTATTAATGTCAATGTTTTGTAGGATCTCGACGAGGCCGAGGCCCGACACGCGGGGTACGCATCGACCCCTAGCGTAAACAGAGAGTTACTCTCACCCAGGAGGTCCAGTAAGTAAAAAAAATCACATCATGCAGTATACACATTTGTCAATTCCGATAGTTATTACAGTTCACTTATTTAATGTATTTATTTCTTTGGCAGGATTCTGGAGAATCAGGCAAAGACGAAGATCCACGTTCTTGTGAAGGGCTGATTCTTTGAGCCACGACTGTACTGGAAGGACTGGGATGTCGGGACGAGAGAGTCCCTATGGGAGGAGTGGCTGGTACGGTTAACTATTTTTGTCTGCGATAGTATTTGTTTAATTAGAATGTATCCCTCAGTCCCTAAAGAGTGATCCATTTAACTTTGCACATATATTAAGGATTTAAGTTATATATTGTGTGTCTTTCCCATTTATCCTTTAAAGAGAGGGGGAAGAGTCATGAGAGAGAAAATTGATTGGTAGAGTGTTAAATGTGGAGAGAGAAATAGAATAAAAAAAGTGTAGAGTGGCGGGCTAGGAGAGAGAAAATGAGTTGGTAGAGAATTAAATGTGGTGAGAGAAATAGAATAAAAAAAGTATAAAAAGAGTAAATATGTAAAAATACCTACAGAATCTTTCCTAATTTGGAAATGATCAATTTTTGTGGGATGGCCCAAAAAGGAAATATGATCAATTTTTTAGGGACGGGGGGAGTAGTTTTAAATTAATTTGTGTAATTGGATGCCTTGCAGGAAGGGTTCGCGTTTGACTCGCCTGAGCAGCAGGCGCTGGGGCGGCAAGCATTTTTTGCCTATATCGGCAAAAATTATCCCGATGGCTGCACGACGCACGGGATCGGGCGAAGAAGATGCTGCCCCAGGGTGCCCCAGTGCAGGAGTTGAAGAAATATTTCCCACATTGGATATCTCCTTCTGTATAGAGGCAGATGATTGATCGGTGGGATGCTGATCCAGGCTAGGATGCCAAGAGTAGGAGTGGGGTCGAGAACAGACGTGAGAAAGATCCGACGCACACAGAGGGGTCGGTGGCACACGACGTCATCCGACACAAGAATGCGATTGAGCACCCGGACTTGGAGTAGGATGAGGTTATAGTTCTGACGTATAATCAGACGCACATGAGGAAGTAGGACAAGGACTAGGCGCACCAGGCGGGGGACTATATTTCAGATATTGCCCAGCGGATCGATGTAAGTTCGACTCAATTTGTTTAATTTTTAAATTTTTTGTCTTTGTATTCAATGTTGGTTGCATTAGTGCCCTAACATATCTTTAAATCACTGTTTTTGCAGCGATGGCTGGATACATCGGAGGTCGTCAATCGGTCGAAAAGCCGCATACGCGGCCTGCCTAGCACGACTGCACGTGCCGTGATAGGAACATCCCCACCTGTCGCTGCCCCTCTACAGACACAGGCACAAGCTACGCAGCATCTGTTGGACGAGGACGAGATCCGCCGCATTGCTATGGAGGTGTTCAGGATGATCACGGCCCAGGATCAGCAGGGCACTGCTGATGGACACCCGAGTTGGCTCTGAATCAGCAGGATCCGGCACTCAGCAACCCCTGACGAGCCCCCTTTCGTGCCTTCCCAGCTTGTACTCCCCTCCCGCTCTCGTGCCCTCCCGACTTGTACTCCCCTTCCCTCCCCTCCCCTAATATATTATATCCAGTTCCCGTGCCCTTCTGAACTATATGTACATTTTGTTTTTCATTATAGTAAACATTTTTTAAAGTTATATAGTTATTTTGTATTTGTTTTAGGGTTAAATAATTACTTATTTAACCCTAATGTGCATTTGGGGGATTGTGCCTTATTGTTGAGAACTTTAATTTGTAATTACAGGTTTGGGCATTAAAAATTTTTAAAAACAATAAGAAAATTGACTTTTAGCTACGGATTTATTCCGTCGCTAAAAAGTATCCCTAAAGCACCACTTTAGTGACGGAAAGTCCGTCGCTAAAAAGTGAACCTTTAGCGATGGATATTTCGCTAAAAATTTATTCCGTCGCTAAATATTTAACAAAAAAATTATTTTCAAAAAAAATTAAAATACGGAAAATACGTTTAGCGACGGAGTAAAACAATCCGTCGCTGAAAGTCCAATATTAGGCGATGGATTTTGGAATTCCGTCACAAAACTTTTAGTGACGGACTTTTATATGAGAGACTTTTAGCAACGGGGTGTCCTTTGCTAAAAGATTTTAGGGACGGATGATATGCTTTTAGCGACGGATCTCCCCGTCGCTAAAAGCCTTATTTCTTGTAGTGCATATTCGGTTCATATATTATACAAACGAACATAAACGAGCTTTTTAGGGAACGAGCCACAAGCTATTCGTGAACAACTCTGTTCATTTACAGCCCTATATGATACCGCCTAACCACAGTTGGTTTTCTCTTATCACGGAAGCATAGTTCAAGTTATCAAGCTTTGCTCTTTTTGCAACATAACTCTCACGCTTTTGTAACCTCTTCGACCGCTCTAGCTCCAGCTAGCTAAATACTCATCGTGAAAGGAAATAGATTAACCACTACAAGAAAAAATGCTTTTAACAACGGAAAAATCCGTCGAAAAAAGCCTAAAATCCGTCGTTAAATGTTTTAGCGACGGATTTACTGTCACTAAAAGTCCCTCGTATAAAAGCCCGTTACTAATAGTTTGGCGACGGAATTTTCAAATCTGTCGTGTAATATTTAAGTTTTTGCGACGGATTTATTTATTAATTAGCGACAGAATATCCGTCTCTAATTATATTTTAAGTATTTTAATTTAATTTTTTATTAAATTAGCGACGGAATAAATGTTTTAGCGACGGAATATTCCGTCGCTAAATGTCTTATTTAGCAACGGAATATTCTTCGCTAAAAAATCGATAGTAATAAAAAAAATTAAAAGTCAAAATTTTTTATATTTTTCTAATGCCCAAACCTGTAATAAAAAAATCAATCCTCAACAACAATGCGCAATAATCAATACACAAAGAAATATGTATAATTAATCATAAAAAAGACTCATTATGTACAAGTTGGGAACCAGATACAGCCGGTTAGGGGAGGGGAGAAGAGTACAAGCCTGGCGCAGGGGCCAGGGGGAGCTGGGAACGGGCACGAGAAGGGGCTCATCAGGGGTTGTCGAGTCCCGGATCTGGATCCTGCTGATTCGGGGCCGGCTCGGCATGTCCCAGCTGCGATACCCTGCTGATCCTGCTCCCTGATCATCCTCAACACCACCGTAGCAATGCGCTGGATCTCCTCGTCGTCCAACGGATGTCGAGGAGCCGGTGTCTGTGGAGGGGCAGTGGGGGTGAGGACGCTCCTATCACGGCACGAGCAGTCCGACTAGGCAGGCCGCGTATGCGGCCTTTCGGCCGATTGACGACCTCCGGCGTATCCAGCCATCGCTTCAACGCCCCAGTACTCGCACCCGTACTAGTGGACGCTGATGGCTGTCCGGACTGCTCCTCGAACCCCTTAAGCTGTTCATACGAGGCCTGCAAAAATAGTGATTTAAAGATATGTTAGGGCATTAATTAACGCAACAGACATTGAGGATAGAAAGACAAAAAATTAACAACTTAAACAAATTGACTCACATCGATCCGCCGGGCAATATCTGAAATATAGTCGCCCGCCCGGTGCGCCTCGTCCTTGTCCTTCTTCCGCACGTGCGTCTGATTATACGTCAGAGCTATGACCTCATCATCCTCCAGATCCGGGTGCTCGACCGCATTCTTGTGTCGGACGATGTCGTGTGGCACCGACCCCCCCGTGTGCGTCGGATCTTTGTTCTGTCTGTTCTCAGCCCCGCTCTTACTCTTGGCGTCCCAACCTGGATCCGCAGCCCACCGATCTATCATCTCCGTCCATACAGTCGAGATATCCAATGTGGGGGATATCTCATCATCTCCGTCATCGGGGCACCCTCGGGCAGCATCTTCTTCGCCCGGTCCCGTGCGTCGTGGAGCCATCGGCGGTAATTCTTGCCGATGTAAGCAAAGAAGGCCTGCTGCCCCAGTGCCTGCTGCTCAGGCGAGTCAAACGTGAACCCCTCCTGTAAGGCATTCAATAACACAAATTAACTACAGAAAACAAACTCTAATTAAACAAATACTATCGCTGAAAAAAATACTTCACCGTACCAGCCACTCCTCCCATAGGGACTCCCTCGCAGCGGCATCCCAGTCCTTCCAGTACAGGCGTGGCTCGAAGAATCGGCCCTTCACAAGAACGCCGATCTTCGTCCTCGCCTGATTCTCCAGGATCCTGCCAAAGAAGTAAATCCCAAAATTTTAAATATAAGGCATGATCTGATATTTTTTTTACTTACAGGCCCTCCTGGTGAGCGTAACTCTCTGTTTACGCTGGGGGTCGATGCGTACCCCGCGTGTCGGACCACGGCCTCGTCGAGATCCTACAAAACACAGACATTAATACAATTCAAATATACTTTAAATATAAGGCTAGCGAAAATGTACTAAACACCGTTATCAACTATACCTGAGGTAGAACCCACGGAAGAAGGAGAATCAACGCGCGTGTGGGATGAATCTGCGTCGGGCTGGGGCGACGGCGAAGGCTGGGGCCCCATCTACTGTACCCGATCACTCTGTGCCTCGTCATCAGTGGGCAATGACGAGGTGGGACCTACCGGGGAGGAAGCAGCTCGGCGTCCAACCCGGCCACGAATAGCCCGTATCCTATCCATATCTGACTTTGTATAGATAAATTACAAATACATTAACACGTAAAAACAATAATTTGGCAGAAATCATCATCGGCACTATATATATATATGAACGGAGGTGCAAAAACACATCAATATGAACCAAGTTCTAAAATGTTACTACATTTTTCCCGGATTGTTACAACATTACAAGTCAATCATTTTCAGTTTGAGAATCATCATCATTTTCCTTGTCGTCCTCTTCTTCGTGGGACTCGTCGTCCTCTTCATCTTCTAATTCATCCTCTTCATCAGTAGACTCGGTCACATCATCTCCAACACTTTCCACGTCTTCCGCGTCATCATCTACGACTTCTTCTCCTACATGAAGTGTTGTTGGAAGAGGAAGATCGTCCTCCTCGTTGTTGACCTCAACAGGGAACAAGACAGGTGGTTGGTCGGCTTGAAAGGAGTCTAGCTCACTGTCATATGTCACGGGCAATTTCTTGGACTTAATAATTGTATACCAATGAGATTTGGGATTGGCGACGTCCTCCGCGTAAAAAGACTTGTACAGCTTGACTAGTAAACACAAAGGGCTCGTCTAATGCAAGTCTTGACTTGACATTGACATCTACAATCCCTTGAGAGCTAACACGGATTCCTCTACTGCACGTGACATCAAACCAAGTACACTTAAACATTAGGAAACCAGTGATCAATGATTCAAGTCCAGCAGGATCAGTGATTAAAGATTCCGCATCGAACTCACTGTAAACCAATATAGTTGACTCACTTAACACACATTTTCAATGGTATAAGTGAATTAAGACTTTAACTTACTCAACGAATGCCAAAACTTCATCGCAATTTAGAAGGGCATATATTGTTGCAGCACTGTATTCTTCATCCGTTAGCCATCGAGTATACGTTCGGCCGAACAGACTATCTGACTGCTTGAATATTGACAATTGCCCTTCCAAATTTATGCTTGATCTGGGGTCATTTCGGCCTAGTTGATTTAACCTTGTACCAACATCAGGCCCAAAATATTGACTACAAAAGTTTACAAGTTCTTCCATTACGTAAGCCTCCGCAATTGAGCCCTCAACCCGAGCCTTATTGCGGACTTTTTTCTTTAAATGGAACATGAACCTAGAAGTTTAGCGAATCGAGTTAGGTGGAATATCAATGATAACATGTGTCGCATTAAGTGTAAACAAACAACTGTAACAATTTAAAGATTACCTCTCGAAGGGATACATCCATCGATATTGCACGGGTCTACCCATCTTAGCTTCATATGCCAAGTGAACAGGCAGATGCTCCATTGAATCAAAGAACGAGGGTGGGAAGATTTTCTCCAGCTTGCAAATTGTCACCACAATGTTCTTCTCAAGCACTTCCATGTTACTCACCTGGATCGTAGAAGAACATATATCTCGAAAGAAATGAGATAATTCAGTCAAAGTCTCACAAACAACTCGTGGCAACAGTCCCCGAAAGGCAATAGGAATGAATCCCTCCATGAATACGTGGCAGTCGTGACTCTTCATCCCTTGGAACTTGCATTCCGATACATTGCAACAACGAGATATGTTGGACGCAAACCCATCTGGAAGCTTCAAATTCTTAACCCACTGACAGACCTTCTCCATTTGTTTCTTGTCTAGACAGTAAGGTGCTTTCGGAAGTATCGTCCTCCCACTGACTGTCCGAGGATACAATTCACGGCGTACACCCAACTGTTGTAGATCCCTTCTCGCTTTAAGGTGATCTTTCGATTTGCCCTTGACATTCATCACTGTGTTGAACACATTATCAAAAACGTTCTTCTCAATATGCATCACATCCATGTTGTTTCGAATAACGAGCATCCTCTAGTAGGCTAACTCCCAGAAGATACAAATTTTTCTCCAGTTGTGCTCTTTCCCGTACCCTGGAATCTTCTGATCTGGCACACCCTTGCATTGTGGTATGTCAGTATCAAGTGCCTCCAGGTGTGAGAGCACTTCTTCACCAGATGGGTAGTCCAGTGTGACAACCTCACGCTCGATTGTCCCGTCAAATTTATCCTTCTGCCTACAAAACTGATGGCCCGGTGGCAAAAGCTTACGGTGACATCCGAACCACGAGGGCTTTTTGCCGTGCTTTAACGTATGACCGGGGTTCACACCCATACAAGCAGGGCATGCTAGCTTCCCATGTGTGCTCCAGCCACACGTCATTCCCAATGCGGGGAAATCATGTATAGTCCACATCAAAGCAGCCCTCATCTGAAAATTCTGTTTAAGGGATGCATCATATGTTTCGACTCCATGATTCCATAATTGTTTTAACTCATCAATCAACGGCCTTAAATACACATCTATGTCCTTGCCGGGACTCTTCGGCCCTGGAATAAGCAACGACAAGAACATGTACGGCTTCTTCATGCACATGCCTGGTGGAAGGTTGTACGGGACAATAATAACAGGCCAACAGGAGTAAGGCGTGGTAGACTTACCGAAAGGGTTGAACCCATCGGTTGCCAGACCAAGTCTAACATTCCGAACTTCCTGAGCAAAGACTGGATGCCTGCAGTCAAACTCCTTCCACGCCTCTCCATCAGCTGGGTGTGTCAGCACATCAGCATCGTTGCTACGAGTCTCACGGTGAGCCCTCATATGTTCAGCCGTATTGGAGGAGTAGTACATTCTCTGAAGCCGTGGTGTGACTGGAAAATATCACAATATCTTCCATGCAATATTTTTCTTCTTTCCTTTGTCCGGTTTGTACCTCGAATGATCACATACTGGACAACGTGACAAATCCTTATTCTCTTTCCAGAATAATACACAATCGTTATTGCACGCATCTATCCGCTCATAGCTCAACCCAAGTTTCCTCATCATCTTCTTTGCGTCATAGTACGACGGCGGTAGCTTTTCACTTTCGGGCAGAATTTCTTTGATTAAGGTAACAAACTCATTAAAACCTTTCTCACTCAGCCCGTGGTCTGATTTCAACTGTAATAACCTACTAACCGCAGACAACCATGTGTGTTTCAGAGCTCCATCCCACAACGGCTCTTCCGCAGCTCTCAACAACTCATAAAACTGATGAGCCCCCTCGTTCGGCGATTGTGGACTGTCGTCACCACCGTCGTTACCCCAGTCAACATTAGCATGCCCAGCATCCATAATCATATCTCGGTAATCATACCGTGCCTCCTCCTTAACTTCAGTTTGACTAGCCGGGTTGGACGACAATACTATCGTTTCTTCGTGCTGCGTCCACCTTGTGTATCCACCCATAAAACCGTACCGACGAAGATGCCATTTTACTTCAATTCTTTTTCTCCAATGCAACAACTCACATCTACCGCACGGACACCTTATCTTATCAAAGTCAACATGTGCAGGATGCGCGTAAGCGAAGTCGAGAAATTTGTCAACGCGATCCTCAAAATCATCAGCATTCTTCCTTTTCATCCAACTTCGATAGACCGACATGACGACTGAATTATCGTACTGTATACCACCTTCAATTATGACCAATCATTAGGCAGGGTTGATGTAAATATGAATGCATGAATGTGACAACATGTCTATGTATTTTCCCTCTATTCTCTAATAGGTAGTGGTCCTATCCCATTCAGAAAAGCACATGTTTATAAAACAGTGAATAACTCATGCTTAGTCCTATGTCTGGGGAAAAGTCGGCAGCACCTCCCCGCATTTCTCCAAGTACATGACATCGATTAGGTGTTTTAACATTTATCTAACCTTGTTTTGCAAGGTTTGACGAATGTTAGAACACCAGATCTGTATGCACCTGGAGAAACACATGAGAACGTGTGCTAAATATTCACGACATAGAACACAGATCATGAGTTGAAACACTGATTTATGGGGTAAATTCACTTTACCCCCTATACTTTAAGGCGGTTGCACTATGGCCCCCCTACTTTAAGAAGTTGAACTAAACTCCCCTGAACTCATCAAAACTGGGTACAATGGAACGGCCGTAACTGAGATTGCTGAAATGTCACAATTACCCTTGTATTAAACTCAACATTGAAGACTGTATCCACCGTTTTCAAACCATTCATTTTCCAAAGTTCTCAAACTCTCGGTCTCCCAAATCTCTCTGCCGATTGAAGATCAAGTGAACATCATCGAACAAAAATAGATCGGTAGGAGTACTGAAGAACGACGAGGGCTACGTGAAGGTTGAAGACCGAAGATTACGCAGTAAGAGGTACGTTTTGTTCCCCTATTGTCACTTTTGTTTTATAAAATCACATTATTTGCTATTAAAACTCACAGTTTGCACACCCATTGCTCACCTGTTGTCCACTATTAAATTCGTATCACTATTAAATTCGTTTAGGATTTTCAATTTAGGGTTTTTTGTTTTCAATTTGGGAGTCAATTTATGAAATTGTTTTATGCTGTACATCTCGTTCAACAGTTTGATTTAGGAATTAGGGTTTACAATAATACGTTTTCGTTAAATGTAGGGTTTACATTTCATGCAACTTTGCATGTATAAGTTGAGATGCATGCAGGAATTAGGGTTTAAAAATGCATGTATGTAGGGGACCGCAGTGTTTGTTGTGGGGGCGGGGGAGGGCTTCCTTTTTGTTGGACCACATTTGTTGAATCATTACTTTAATATACTGTTTATTTGAACAACATCTGTATTGGGTGGATGATAAACTGTGCATTTGGACCACACTTTCTGAATCATTAGTTTAGTTAGTTTAGAAATGTAGTTTATCCCTTACTTTAATAAAGTGTGCATTTGAACAACATTTGTATTGAGTAGAGACAAAACTGTGCATTTGGACCACAGTACTGAGCCACTAGTTAGTTTATAAATGTACGTTATTACTACTTTAATAAACTATGTCTCTACTCAACATTTACAATGAGTAGAGACAAAACTGTGCATTTGGATCACAGTTCCTGAGCACTAGTTAGTTTAGAAATGCACTTTACCCCTTACTTTAATAAAATGCATTTGTCTTGAGTGGCTGATTATACATGTCAGTCACATATATACTGCACTTCAATAAATATATAGTTTGCCTTAGAAATTTATTATTGTGTAGCAATAAATTGATTAATTTTACTGTAGATAAAATGGATGTGTTTGACAAAGACCAAATAGGTCAGACCAAGGTGGATTGGTTAAATACATTCATGACTATGACATAGACTTTGTATCTTACTGGGAACTAATTGATATATTAGGGGATTTGAAGCTACCTAGTTCTAGCCTTCTTTATTATGTCATACCTGGAGTTAGCTTTGACCATGGGCTGAGGGCTATTACAAATGACAGGGGTGTGATTGACATGATTAGGTATTATAGGGACAGTGGTTGTTTACCTATTTATGTAGAAAGGGTGGATCCTCTATAAGTAGTTAGAGAGGATGGACAAGTAATTGGACAGGATAGTGAAGATGTGGTGGGAGATGTGTTAATGATTGAGCCTGATTATGAGGATGGGGTTGTGGTTGATGACATGCCTTTGGGTGATGGGGATGTTACTCAAGCTGAGGTTAATAATGTTGATGTAAATGTAAATAAAGGGGTTAGTAATGTTGATGTAAATGTAAACGAAGGGGTATGTAGTGAAGGTGTATGTGAGGGTCTAAATGGAGGTGATGAGAATAATGTAGATGAGGGTGTTCATGTAAATGTAAACAATCTAGATATGGATGAGGGTGTAGATGAGGATATTAATGAGGGTGTAAATGAAGATGTGGATGAGGATGTGGAATTGGGAACAAATTGTGGGCTCAACACTTCTGGTGTGGGGGATGAAGGGCCTGATCCACCTGAGCTTCATGAAGGATTAGAGAGGGGTCATGAAGATGATGATATATTTGGGATGCCAGAAAGTGGGGTGCCAAAAAGTGGGGATAACATGAATGTGAATATGGATAAAGGGACTAATAAATGATTTTCTGATGGGGATGAGTCTGATGAGTTATGAAGTTTGGAAAGGTCTGAATCTGATGATGGAGATAGACCTAGATACCAAGAATTCAATGCCCAAACTGGTTGGGGTAGGGAAACAGGTCCTAACCTTGCTGTTGGGATGAAGTTTCCCAACCCACAAGTGTTTAGGCAGGCTTTGAAGCTACGCTGTGTGAGGAGAGGGTATGATTTTGTATATAAAAGAAATGAGAACAAAAGGATTACTGTTGTGTGTAAGTACCAGCATAAAGATCATGGTGAATGTTAGTGGAGAATCCATGCTTCTCCAATTGGTGGTTAGAGCACCTTCCAAATTAAGACCTTTCACCAAAAACACACATGTGGTAGAGACTTTGACAATCACTTGGTCACATCTAGGTATATCTCAGAACACTATTTAGAGAAATTGAGGGATGATCCTGCATGGAACATAAAATCAATGAAGAATATGATTAAAAAGGATTTGAATGCAAATGTGAGTAAGTATCAGTTGTACAGAGCTAAGAAGAGGGCAAAGGAGTTGGTTGATGGAGATGTTAGAATGCAATATGCCAAGATTTGGGACTATGGGAAGACTTTAATGAAATATAACCCAGGGACTTCCTATTTTGTATCCACTGAAAGACCTTCCCCTGATATAGGACCAGTTTTTTAGAGGCTATTTGTTAGTTTTGAAGCTCAGAAGACAGGTTTTGTTAAAGGTTATAGGCCAATTATTGGGTTATATGGCTGTTTTCTGAAGACTGTGTATGGGGGTCAGTTACTTAGTGCAGTTGGAAGGGATGGGAATGATAACATGTTCCTAATTGCAATTGCTGTAGTTGAGGCAGAAAATAAGAGCTCTTGGACTTGGTTTCTGAGGCAATTAGTAGGAGAACTTGGTAGAGATATAGAGAATGGTTGGATTTTTATTTCTGATAGACAAAAGGGCTTGGTAGAGACATTTAAAGAGCTGTTGCCAACAACTGAGCATAGATATTGCATGAGGCATCTCTATGCTAATTTCAGAGAGAAATTTAAGGGGAAGGAGTTCAAAGATTGCTTGTGGAATGCAGCTAGGGCTAGCAACCCTAATGATTTTATGGAGAAGATGAATCAGCTTAAGCAGATTGACAAAGAGGATCATGAGTGGTTAAATGCCTTGGATCCTGCCACATGGACTAGGTCACACTTTGGTACAACTTCAAAGTGTGACATTCTTGTCAACAACCTCAATGAGTGTTTTAATAGCTATATTTTAGAAGCTAGAGATATGCCCATAGTGTCCACGATACAGTGGATAAGAAAGCATGTGATGACAAGGATACGAGTAAAGAAGATGGGTATGGAGAGGTATGATGGTGTCATTTGCTCCAATATTTTGGAGAAGTTAGAGACCATAAAAGCAGCCTCGAAAGACTGTTTTCATCTTGGTGTGGTGAATTGGAGTTTGAAGTTGAATCATTTGGGAAGACAAGGGTTGTTGACTTAAGGCAAATGACCTGTAACTATAGAATGTGGCAACTCACAGGAATCCCTTGCAAGCATGTTGTAGCCTCTATTTATTTGAATAGAGAGAAACCAGAGAGCTATGTACATCCATATTACAACAAGAAGACATACATGGCAGCATACAATAGCATGATACATTCAGTCCCTAGTGAGTCTGATTGGGAAAAAGCTAAGATTGAACCATTAGCACCACCATTTTATAGGAAACCAGTTGGTAGGCCAAAGAAATTGAAGAGAAAGTCTTGTGATGAGGTTGGGGGAGAAACCAGTGTGTCCAGAAAGGGGAGGGTGATGACTTGTGCTAAATGCCTTCAAATTGGGCATAACTTGAGAAGCTGCAAGGGTCCGGTGCACCCAAAGTCAAGGATAGGCAAGCAACACATTGGGACCTCAAGTCAGTAGGCATCAGAGGTAAAATGTTCTACTTTTTGAAGATTGTTTATTTTACTTTTTGGTTGTAATTGCTGCTAACATTAATGACTGGGCAGCCTTGTCAAATGAATGTTAGAAGAGGATTGAATGCTATGGGGGTATGTGAGGGAGTAAATGTTAAAGTTAATGATGGAGCAGCATTTGTAAGTATTTATCAATTTTGTTTTTGCAGATAAAATGTAGATTTGTCTTTGATATTTAACACAGCCACTAAATGCAGGGCAAAAGTAAAGCTCCAGCTGGTAAGAAGCATACTGGAGCCTTATGTGGGAGATTTGCTGCTAAAAAGACTGGAATCCCAGGATGGCAAGAAGAAGCAGCTGCTCCTGCTAATCAAGAAGCTGCTACTGAAGAAGCTGCTGCACCTTGAGGGAAGACACTGCCACTACAACAAGATTTGCTGCTGTTGCTAAAGTAGCCAGGAGGTTACCTCCTGTTTGGATACCTGGTTCTGTAGGCAGCTCTGTGTCCACTCCTGCTGCAAATGAAGCCACAAGATTGGCAGATGTGGAGACAACAAGGGAGAAGATCAGGACTGATGCAGCACTAAGGAAAAAAGCATTTGTTGAAGCTGCTAAAAAGAAGAAGACTTCAGCTAAAAGGACCAAGTTAAAGTTGTTGCAAAAAGCATCTGTGTTTTTTTTTTATCATTTGGGTTGTTTTTTAGGCAGACTCTTGGTATGTGGACATACTTTATTCTGGTTGGGTGAAGTAGTGAAGTGAAAGCACACTTATTTTTGCAGATAGGAGTACTTTATGGTGTTTGTGGGCTCAGTTTGACAGGTTGTAATTTTGACCATGTGGATTCAAGCATTTGTTGTATGAAAATGTTTTTTCAGGTTGCATTATTTGACCTTGTTGGTTTTTAGCTTAGCTTTGGAACTTGTTGTGCTCCTGGTAATGTTTATTTGACCAGGAGTACTTCATGCCTTTCTTTGCATACATACACTTCCAACATCCTTCAGAACCACCCTTCCAACCATAGGCTTCAGTTTGCACATTTCTAACTGCTTGCATAAACACACTACAACAGCTTGAACAAACACACTATCCCAACTAGCACACACGAAAAAAAGCAACAAATAAATACCTTGTATAAAATATTGATTAATTCTAAGAAACATTGCTCACAAATTACATCCAAAGTACATCATTTTCAGGTTACAAAATGCCCAAGACAGTTTGCCCCCCTGTACTTTACTGTGCTTACTAACAACATTAACATTAACTAAGTCCTATGCATTATCACAAGCATCAACAGCACCCAACTTGCAAACATGAGTTTCTTGTACATCTTTACCCTCCTGCGTGTTATGGCCAGTTCTTCCTCGACCTTGGCCGTGCGATTGAGCAAATTAGAAACCACCTCCCTACCCCTTTGGCACATAGGTGGGTCAACCCACTGAAAATATTCACACTTGTTTTGGACCTACAAAGAACCAAGAATTAAGATTAGGAGCCATTACAAACAATTGCTAACTAAAAATACATATAAACTTAAACAATATACATACCCCATACAGTGCACAACCATAAAACCTTCTTCCAAAGTTTGCGGATGTATATGAGGTCCTCACAGGAGCCAACACACCACAGTAGCACACTCTAGCAGCCATAACATCCATGCGACCATGACTCTCTTCCATTTGCAGGTTTTCTAGGGTTTACAGAAGAAGAGAAATAAAGTGGGTGGCTTTTTGGGTTTTTTTTGCAAGTCTTAAGCACTTTATTGGGTCAAATGGGTAGTTTCGTCCAAAAAATGCAGGATCTGGGCGCCAAACATTCCCGCCCAAAAACTGTGTTAACTTGGATGGAAACCATCCATTTTGCCCAGTTTTGATGAGTTCAGGGGGCTTTAGTTCAACTTTATAAAGTAGGGGGGCATAGTACAACCGCCTTAAAGTATAGGGGGTAAAGTGCATTTACCCCCTGATTTATAAACACGTAGCTTTTCCAAATTATCCAAACTGGACATCCAAAGGCTCATTACAAAGCATTACTTTGTAATGACTACCTTTGAACGGGAACTAAGGGTTTTTATGCAAGCATGCGTTAAGAAATTGATAATATATGCAAGAATCTTTCTGAAATATCAAAACTGCAGAAAGATCGTTGCATATGTTACCAATTCCATTATAAATAGAATTCGTTGGCAACGAGTTGAACCATCTCGTTGCCAATGGACTTCGCAAAACAACAACGAATATAAAGAATGCAGGTTTTATAAGAAATGAGTAATTGAACAATCTTTGGGCTAATTAGTGTTAATGAGGATTACCTTGGGCTAATTATAGCTAATTAGGGTTGATTAGGAGTACTTAAGGTTATTTTGAGCTAATAACCGGGTTTTATTGTGCGGAGTCGTGTTGATTAGTCCTAATTAGGGCTAATTAGGCTTAATTGGGTTATGTTTGGGCTAATTAGTGTTAATGAGGACTACCTTGGACTAATTATAGCTAATTCGGGTTGATTATAACTAATTAAGGTTATTTTGAGCTAATTAGGGTTTAATTGTGCGGAGTAGTGTTGATTAGTCCTAATTAGGGCTAATTAGGCTTAATTGGGTTATTAGGCTTAATTACGACTACTTAGGCGCGTAATCAGAGTTTAGTTAGGTTTTAGGGTTTAATTAATCTAATTAAGGGTTTACAAGATATGAGTAATTAAGGCTAATTAGGGTTTAATTTGGACTGATTAGTGTTAATTAGGATCAATTTGGAGTAATTACAGCTAATTTAATTTTCATTGGGTTCTTAGGGTAAATTAAAACTAATTAGGCTCGTTAGAGCTAATTAGGGTTAATTGGGTTCATTAGGGTTAATCGGGACTAATTAGGGCTAATTATAGCAAGTGCTGGAGCCACGATGAGATTATAAGAGGTGCTAAAAATGTCGTGTTAACCTAATTAACCTAAATTCAACAACCAACCATTCAACTAATTCACAGATATCTCATTCCAATTGGGTCCCATCCTCCGTTATCAATCTCAATTCCCAATACCTCATATAGGGTGTCGGTATGGTGTCCGACATCTCTGGACATGTCTGAAGACATTGATTTATTTTTTAAATGCCGGACGTCGTGTCCATCACCCCTTAAAGAGGTGTTTACAAGTATAAAGCCAAAATGTGACATTTCGGTGTCGGTGTCGATCGGACGCGGTGTCCGTGACCTACCGACACCTCGACACCTGATCGACACATCCGAAAACGTGTCGGACACCTATCGACACGTACCGACACCTCTGGACACGTCCGAAGTCATTGATTTATTTTTTAAATGCCGGATACCGTTTCTGTCACCCCTTGAAGAGGTGTCCACAAGTATAAGCAAAAATGTAACATTTTTCGGTGTCGGTGTCGATCGGACGGGGTGTCCGTGACCTACCGACACCTCGACACATCCAGACACGTGTCGGACATCTCCGGACACGTGTCCGACACCTCATATAGGGTGTTCGAAGACATTGATTTATTTTTTAATTGCCGGACAGTCGGACACCGTGTCAGACACCCATTGAAGAGGTGTCCACAAGTATAAAGCTAAAATATGTTGTTTTGGTGTCAGCGTCGATCGGACGCGATGTCTGTGCTACCTAATGGGGATCTCAATCCAATTGAGTCCCATCTTCCGTCAATAATCTCAATTCTCAATTCTCAAATGCTCAATGCAATAAAAATTAATAAAAATCACACATTCAATCCAATTGGGTCCCATCCTCCGTCAACAATCTCAATTCTCAATTCTCAATTCTCAAATGCTCAATGCAATAAAAATCACACATTCAATCCAATTAGGTCCCATCCTTCGTCAACAATCTCAATATCTCAAATGCTCAATGCACAATTAATAATCTAAAATCATCAATTAACAACCTAAAATCATCAATTAATAATCTCATTTACTTCAAATGCACATCTAATAACCTAAAATCATCAATTAACAACCTAAAATCATCGATCAATAATCACAATTCTCAAATGCACAATTAACAACCTAAAATTATCAAACAAATGATCAATGTTCAAATGGAAAAAAATTGTTCAAAATGCACATATCCGATGCGCTTGAATTATTTCAATATGCAGTTTGATTCGATTAGGGCAATTAATTTAGGGTTTAATTAGGGGCTTCAGTTACTTCAATTCAGGGTTCAATTATGGGGTTCTATAAGTTCAATTTAGGGTTCGGTTGAATTGGGGCATCCAATTTAGGGTTCAATTAGGGGGTTCAATTAGTTCAATTTAGGGTTCAATTGGATTAGTGCATTCAATTTAGGATTCAATTATAGGGGTTCAAATAATTTAATTTAGGGTTCGGTTCAATTAGGGGTTCAAGTAGTTTAATTAGGGTTCGACTACATCAATTTAGGGTTCAATTATAGTTCAATTTTGTGGTCGGTTGAATTGGGGCATTCAATTAGGGGGTTCAATAAGTTTAATTTAGGGTTCGGTTGGATTAGGGCATTCAATTAGTTTAATTTAGGGTTTGATTCGATTAAGGCATTCAATTTAGGGTTTAATTAGGATTCAATTACTTCAATTTAGGGTTCAATTAGGGGGTTCTATTAGTTCAATTTAGGGTTCGGTTGAATTGGGGCATTCAATTTAGGGTTCGATTGGATTAGGGCATTTAATTTAGGGTTCGACCCCGGATTAGGGCATTCAATTTAGGATTTAATTATGGTTCAATTATTTCAATTTAGGGTTCAATTAGTTCAATTTAGGGTACGGTTGAATTGGGGTATTCAATTTAGGGTTCAATTAGGAGGTTCAGACTATTCAACAAATTCAGATTATACAAGGCAGAGAAGACAAATTAATAACAAATTCATATTATGGCCAAATGCTTCATAATCAACAAATTCAGAAGACAAAATAATGGCCAAACGTCCAAATTAACAACAGATTCAGATTATACATGGTAGAGAAGACAAATTCGAATGTTTTATGCACGTACATAAGAATTCAGAAGAGCTTATACAAGCAGAAGTGTGATTATGGCCAAATGCTTGATAATAAACTTTGAAAAATAAACAACAAGATTAATTTAGGGCAATAGACATACAGATCTCGAGGTGGGTACGATGACGGCGGCGTTGGTGGTGCGGCGGCAGTGGTGGGCTTCGTGGCGCGGCGACAGTGGAGGGCTTTGTGGCACGTCGGCAGTGTAAGGCTTGGTGGCGCGGCGTCGTGTGGGGGACAGGGGTGTCACCGGAGGTAGGTCGCAGTCGAGAGGGGTCGCCGAAGGTGAGAACGGCGGTGGGTGGGTGAGAGAAGAATTTCAGAGAGAGAAATGGAGAGAGAGAGAAAGAAACCAGATCTGGTTATAAATCGGATCTTTAGCGACGGAATAACACCGTCGCTAAAAATCCGTCGGTAAAGGGGGTTTGATTCCCCTTATACGCGATGTGGCGAAAAAGACTGATTCAACGAGATAGAAAGTGCCAGCATTAAGATTTAAAACTTGTCGTCTACTTTCAGCAAATGTTTGGAACAGAGAACTTACAATAATACAACGCCGCATTCTCCGAAGATTGAGGAGCAAGAAGTTCTTATTATAAAGACTTTTACCAACGGAATTTTTAGCTACGGTTTTAAGCCGTCGCTTAAATAATTAAAAAAACTCTCAAAAAATACTAATTTTCTAAACGTAGTTAGCAACGGTAATTCCGTCACTAAAAGTCCGTCATTTAAAGTCCGACTGCAATACTTTTACCGACGTTATCTTCCGTCGGTAATAGTATTAAACGACGGACTTTTAACGACGGTATCTTCCGTCGCTTAAAGACCTTTTTAGCGACGGAATACCTTCCGTCACTAAAAATCCGTCACAAAATATATATTTTCTTGTAGTGAACTATACTTATACAGGGCGGAGCAAAATGAACAAAAATGAAGAATGGGCAATGTCATGCTCGTCATTTATATTATTGTCTATAGCAGTAGATATCTAACACAAAGAGTTGAATTGGTCTGATCTTTACCATAATTTGAATTGTGAGAGAACAACAACAAATGTACCAAGAAATACCTCATCTTCCTTATCAGCATGCTCTTTCTGATATTCACTTTATCCAATCTTGTGCCTTATTTGCTGTGAGTATTGTCCACTAGTGGAGGTACCCATTCAAATATGACATCACGTTGACAAAAACATTTGTATGGTATACTATATGATTATAACAGGCTAAAGACCTATCACCAGATTTCTTAAAATCTAAAGATAAAATAGTACTGTACTTGTGTAGCTTTTACTTGTAACCTACGCTTTCTGGGTTACTAAAGTAGATCCTTGAACCTCTTACATGGACGTCTAACTGTAACTTTTCTTTTAATCCTATGGGGACACTGTGACACATCACCGTCGTCTAGTTGGGACACATTTCTAGGAAGGTCATCTTGTATATATTAGTATCTTGATCTAAAGTAATAGAGTAATAAGTTTTCTTCATTTCTTCCGACTACTAGAGTAGTTTACTTAATTTTTGATGCGCATATGCATATATGTCTTCAATCTCTACTGCAAGTATCACCAGTTCTTGAAAATCATGACATAAGTAAGTTAGTGTTTGAAATCACTTAAGTTTTCAGTTTTGTAAATCAAAGAAAAAATGCGTTTGACACAACAAAAAAAAATTTCTCTTCAGTTTTTAAAATCAGTTTTTAAAACAAGGATGTTATTGAAAATTCCCATTTCGGAGTTTTGGGTTTTCAATTTTAATTTTTGTTTTGAGACCACTACCGCTGCCGCCACCGCCCCTGCCCCAGTCGCCCCCACCCGCAACCCCCACCGCCCTGCCCCCGTCGCCGCCGCCACCGCCAATCGCAACCCCTGCCACCACCCGCAACCGCCACCCGCCGCCGCCACTACCACCAAAGAAAAAATTCAAAATAAAAATTAGGTAATCAAACACCCAAAAGAAAAAACTCAAAATAAAAACTGGGTAATCAAACTTCCAAAAGAAAAAAAAATAAAAAAAAAACTGGGTAATCAAACACCCATTTGTTTTTGTAAAAAAATAAAAACTAAATTAGTTTTGGTTTTGATTTTTTTGAAAACTAAAAACCAAAACTATAAGTAATTTCAAACAAACCCAAGACTAACGCTTCCCAATTAATAGATTCTTGAGAATTGCCTTGAATCTGAGCACCACAGTCGTCACTTACTACTGCATCATTTGCATCTTTTGTCCATCTTTTCAATGTATACTGAGGTGGTATACTCTTGATATTTAATTTTTCCTTTCGAGAACTTTTAAAGCATGATGACATAAAATTGCCAACAAAACTAATTTTCATAAACTACAATATACTATAGTTGTCTTGGCTTCAAATTTTATAAGATGTTCTCTTTGCTTGCCACCAAAAATGAAAATTTGTAGACTTGCTAACTTAATAAGTATTACAGTCTCAGGGCATTATGTTCTCATATTGACGCATAGTAAACATCTTAAATAGGAGTATATACCTCAACGACATGTCTTAACATCTCAACATTAGCTACTGGCATCGGAGTGCTTCATCTTGAACTCCGACTTCAACTCTTTGTATCGTTGATCTTGCAATAACAAGTTTCATTACCTAAAATCAGCTGACATTTTGAGGATGAGCATGACGACAAAACTCTGTTAAGTGAAGCAAGCTCGATCGCGTACGAGAAGCATGACGACCGGACATGTGAACCAATGAGACGTTGTCACGTGGTGGCGGAAGGATGAAGTTGCTACTCAGCAACAAAAAATTCCATATAGATTTGTCGGTCCCTAAACAACACTTAAAGGAATGAATAGGCTTTTAGCAAGAAGTTAAAATTTTTCTGATGTAATACTTGAAATCTTTTAATACAAAAAACTGGGTTTTTCAATTTCTTTCTTCAACGAGCCATTCTACATGGTAAGTGCGCAATTCGGCCCTCTAACCACGGCCGGTGCTTGAGAGGAGCCCCAAGAATCCCAAATTTACGAGAGTGGTCATGCTTTAAAGTAACCCAAACAAACACTTAAATCAACCTTGAATAGGCATTCAAGACCATCCACTACGAGCTTTGCAGTTTCTGATGCAAATCAACCTAAGACTCCATGGGTTCAAAGAAGGGTGTTTACTCTAACATTGTATTTGCTCACATAATTATGTCTCTAGAACATTCAAACTAAGGTCTGATGGCAAACAAAATGAAGCTTCATTATAAGGGTTTTGGTGGACGAAAAGCAAGCGAAGATATGGGGAGTATTATAGGTAATAACTCAACTTTCATTTATTCAACTCTTATAGCCTCGTACAGCTTTAGCCATCCTCTGGTTACATACGATTTGCAACAAAAAGCATGGGAACAGTCTATGGCACAATGGACCACGAAGAACCTCTCTCCTGAGAAGTAGACTTTGGACTGAGGATGGTCACCTCCTCCCTATTGTACTTCAACCTCCTCGCTTCTTCCCTTGGAATCTGATACGCATTCGCCAGCACCTCCTCCGGCATCGCTCGGATCACCGACGTCCTTCCAGCCAGCGGACTTGTCTTTGCCAAATCGTTAGTCTTGAACGAAATCCATTCGAACCCTTGATTTCCAGCTTGCTTTACCACTGCAAAGTTTTGGGGGATAACAATGAACTGGCCCTCACGCACTTCTCCGTCAAAAGCCGGTCTTCTTGCATTTCCGACGATCTGAACGCGGGCGCTGCCCCCAATCACGAACATCACACTGTGTGCGTTTATGTTCCAATGTGGTGCAACCATGGCATTCTGCACAAGTAAGACAATATCAACTCTTTTCTTATTTTCTTGCAGTTGGTGTCGATATCTTTTTCCGACAGAGGCAACTATGCAGTGGTGTTTACCAACCGAAAAAAAAAAAAAGATATGATATGATATAAAACTTTCATGACAGTTGGTATTGAAATGAGAGCCAATAAAGTGACATTAAAAAAAAGCTTCAAATGAAACGTACTGCGTGCGAGTCAAAAAAAATTTCTGCTACCCGCGTTGTAGAAAATAGTTACAACTTCGGTATAACGAAGTTGTATCGTCATTATATGTTTTGAGTGACTTTTATTTAATGACGTAAAAAAGTGCTGTTAAGAATTACTATTAGTGAAAGTGTTAATAAAAATGCCAGTAGATGTACTTACCGATTTAATGGTCTCTATACGAGGATTGTAAATACAGAATATCTTCCTAGGAGCAAAATGGGCAACAATTTTTTTAGCGACGACATTTCCTTTTTGTCGCTAAAAAGGGGTTGAAGGAGTTGGTTGGAGCATGATATCACAGTGGCCTTCAATGTTGTCACCGTGATCATATCTTTCAAAAGACTGAGCTATTAAGCTGTGCTGTTGGAATATTATACTCTGTTTAGATTTGCTAAAAAGCCATAAAGATTGAAGCGGACGTGTGGAGTTTAAAGGTTACCCTGTAGAGAACTCCTCTCTCAGCACTGAGCTGGAGTTTCTTCAGAATAGGGAGATTGAGGCTGTTGATGGTGCTTATGCGTCCACCACGAGCCGAGTACACGTCTGCGCGCCCTGGGTTGGCAATGTTTTCCTTTATTCTCACGCTGCAGGAGGTCTCTTCCATGCCATTGCTTCTCCACGGTCTTCCTTCCTCCTCTTCGGACCCCGTCGGCCTCAAAACTCGGAGGCCATTCTCGACCCTCACGATGTTTCCTCTCTCGTCGTTCTCGCTCTGTAGTCTCCTTGCAGTCTCCCTGTTGATGCCGAAAGCTTCTGCCAAGATCTCGGTATCGAAACCCTGGAAAATGTTGTTTCCAATGCTTTGTTCTTGCCCACCGAAACTGCCCGGTTGTCGCCCTTGTTGGTTGCCCGCGAGGAAGAATCTCTGGTAGGTACAAAAGAGAAGGTGAGCACCAAAATATATACTGCAGTTGTTTTGATATAAAATCTTGGTGTTCTTATCTCAGTAGATAAATATAATGGTAAGGGAAAAAAAATCTATGGTCTTAAAGCATGACATAGGTTTCTGGGTTCATTCTTTAATGACTCAAGTTTTTAGAGATACCGGTGACTTCAACGTGGTATTAGAGTTCTGGTAATTTTTACAGGTGGTGATGCACTTTAATTTATTTCTCTGGTTGCACATGGAGGAAGACTTGCACGATAAGAAGAATGTTAAAGCATAATATATACACCGCTAGACTCATTTTCTACTAGTTTAAGCGCTTAGAACTATTAGTAACTTAATAACGTTACATTCATAAGTTTTACGTTGGTTAAATACCGTGTAACTTATCAAATAATGTCCGAATTTCAGTGCACATACAAGTCTTGTCAAACTATATGTGCCCTTAGTGATGCAAGCACGTACCATGCTTGCTTGGGCGACGGCACTGCCATTTGTTCTTAGATTCACCAAAATATATTGATTCAAAAAATTAGCATCTTTGGTGGTTCATTAATCTTTTCTACAGGAATGGGAATCAATCTTTTTTTCCTTCCTCGGTCTTACCCTGAGGTTTTGGTCAAGCTGGTTCTCATTGTTACTCGTATCATGCACGACCACGGTGACAAGTTGGCTGTTGCCGTCATTGTAGGTCCAGTGGGCTACTCCGGCGGGCACGGCAATGATGTCTCCTTGCCGGACTTCACGGATCTTCTGGTGCTGGTCCCTAGACCACCTTTGGCCTTGTCCTCCTCCTTCGGACTCTGATTGCTGGGACGATTGGTAGGTTTCTGGGCAACCAGGAAACATTGTTCCAAGTAGGCCTCGACCTGTTCATTATTCATATGTAGAAAACATGAATGTATTAGTCAAAAGGATACACAGGTGTACGATTTGGAGCGGAAATAGTTTGTATGCCATGCGTAAATTTACTAACAATGTTCATCATTTGTGACAAAAGTTTTTGTTGCTGTTCAGATCGTAATTGTAATAATTTAACTGTTATGCGGGTATGTAGGAAAATACCGAGAACACCTTTTATGGCGACTATTAATAATTGCAAAAATATTTTTAGAGACTTTTCAACTAATACTTTCAGCGACAATTCTTAACAACACTATTTTAACGACATTAATAATAAAAGTTACTAAAATTATTTAACAATAAATAATTATTACTATATGAAGGATTGTAGGTATCTTTTTTATAACCGAAAAAGTTTTTGCTGCTACTGGCCGGATTGTAGGAAGATATCACAGTCTGCTTTAGGGAGAGCCGACCGAAGTAATTATAGATCCTGGGAGGCAATTCTAGTAGGTCAATAAACTATGTAACTACAATTATTTGACGATAAACACTACAATTATTTGACGCTAAATGTTTATCGCTTCAAAGTATAGACCACTGGAAGATGCCGAAGAAAAGAAGTTTTAGCGACCAAAGAGTGCAAAGTAGCATCTAATAATCTGATCTTGGATCAAATCTGTAGCAATCTGATCTCAAAAATCACTCAAGCGTAATCAACATCTTCAATGACCAATTTTAGTTAGCTTAAGTTTTGGCAGGCCCGTGAACAAATTAGATGACTAAAATGGTGCGGTTATCTGTGCCTAGCATATATAAACTGAACAAAAACTTGAAAGGGTGCGGAGATCTAGCCTCGGACGACATAGACCAGCATGGGAGCATTGCTGAACAGCGGCAGCATGAGGCCTCTCGGCTCGAAAAAATGGCGTGTGGCGGCTACACCAGCGCACTCAAACTGGTCGTTCCTCTGGTCCCATTGCTCAGTGACACCAGCTTGGTGCTGGATGCGGTGGCTCGGCTGGAGCGGATTAAGGTTTTGGATGCGGCATCGGTTCAGCCTCTCTTGCTGCTGCCGACTGTCGCGAGCAGCTGAGCAGCCATGGTGGCACAACACGAGGAGGCAGAGGCTCAAAGAGAGCAAGGAAGAGTAGTAGGCCATGTTAATGAATACTGTGAGTTGGTGAATGGGGAAATTGTGTTAGGAGGGGCTGGTATTTGTAGGAGAGGAAACCGGGGCTAGGGTTTGACAAGTGTGTGAGCTAGTGTTCTTCGTTGTCCAGTTTTGCATGGTTTCTCCTTAGTTAGTGAGTACGCGGCAACTGGGTTAGTTTGGCCAGGTCTGCATGATGTTTTTGGCATTCTTGTTCCAGTTAAGGGATCGTATTGTCGCGTATGTTATACTTTGATGCTGTAGACATGTGTAGTTTGCATGCAGAGGACAGTGGCATTCCATTTAGTTACTACGGTATTTCTTTAGACATTTATTTATTTTTTAGAATACCAATTTCTTTTTTTCTAAAAACAAGGAAGTATAAAACATGCATTAACTTGTCTAAAAGAGCACGAAGGCATCTCTATAATAAAAGACAGGCATAAGGAAGAATATGTATAGTGACAACTAAAGGTCGCAAAATAAATTTAGTGTCATTTATGCTAATATTTTGTTCCCAACCTACTTTGGTCGCACCTAAGGGCCCATCAGGGATCCCGTTTTGCGCAATACGTCACATATTCAACCGTCAATTTTTCAACACTCACAAGCCGGTCAAAGCGACACATACTCAAGTCACGTGAATTGCTCGTGAAACAACCATGGCGTGCCTTCTCCCTTAGGGAGTCGGCCACCTTCCCCTTCAAGGGGTCGACCCCATCCATTCACTTCTCTTCAACGGACTATGCATCATCTGCGAAACCCGACCCCAGCGCGCCGTCTCAGCGACGCCGGTCGCTCGTCTCCGCGACCCCGGTCGCCCGTCCCTAACGCGCCCTCTCCGCGACACCCGTCACCCGCACCCGGGCACCGTCTCTGCAACCCCCGTCGCCCCGCGCACCGTCATTATACATACTCTGCCACGCCCATGCACCGCGCTGCTAATACAGACGTGCCCCCAGGCTTTCTGTCACACTATCGTACCCCCGGCACCTCACTCACTCCGCCGCACCCATGCGCAACTCCGCTGATACAGCCGTGCCCCCTGGCTTTCTGTCACACTACCATGCCCATGGTGCCATGCACTCCACCGCGCCCCGCCGTTGATAAAGCCGTGCCCCCAGGCTCTCTGTCACAAAGCCACAATCATATTACATGCCCCCCGGGGGCACCACACTTATTCACCACACCATGAGCCCCTGCTATAGACGTGGAACATACTTCGATCCACTCTCCGGAGAATGCAGTATCCCGTGGGGATAGACGACTCTTCCGAGACACTATCTCTGCCAGGGAGCTTTTCAACTCCCCTTCTGCCAGGTAGACGGCTCCTCTGGGATGCTACCTTGGCCCGTCAGGTAGACTCCTCCTCCAGGATACTACCTTGACGCGCTCTGAGTGCTGCAACACAAGGAATCACCCGCAGGGATAGGCGACTCCTCTGGGACACTATCTCTGCCAGGGAGTTTTCAACTCCCATTCAGCTAGGTAGACGCCTCCTCCAGAATGCTACCTTGACGTGCTCCTAGTGCTCCGGCACAAGGACTAACCCGTGGGGATAGGCGACTCCTCCGGGACACTATCTCCGCCAGAGAGCTTTTTAACTCCCCTTTTGCCAGGTAGACGGCTCCTCCGGGATGCTACCTCGGCCCGTCAGGTAGACGGCTCCTCTGGGATGCTACCTCGACGTGCTCTGAATGCTCTGGCACAAGGAATCACCTGTAGGGATAGACGACTCATCAGGGACACTATCTCTGCCAGAGAGCTTTTCAACTCCCCTTCTTCCAGGTAGACGTATCCTCCGAGATGCTACATCGGCCTGTCAGGTAGACGGCTCCTCCGGGATGCTACCTCGATGCGCTCTGAGCGCTCCGGCACAAGGACTCACCCACGGGATAGGCTCGCTCTCTGAGACACTATCTCTGCTAGGGAGCTTTTCAAATCCCCTTCCGCCAAGTAGACAACTCCTCCGGGATGCTACCTTGGCCTGTCGAGGGTAGACGGCTCCTCCGGGATGCTACCTTGATGTGCTTCGAGTGACAAGGAATCACCAGCGGGATAGGCGACTCCTCCGGGACATTATCTTTGCCAGGGTACCTGCGTGACTGGCCTACATGCTCTGGCATTGGGGGCTTGCGTAGGCATCCCTAGGGACTATAACCCTCGGGTCACTCTGAGATGAGAGCAGGTCCTTTTCGGAGGGCATCACGCCTAGTCCACTGACAGCTGGGCATCGGGACTTCCTCACCGCTGTCAGGCCTGTGGGACTCTGCAAGGGCTTGGATTGGTGGCTAGATCAAGGGGGTTCTCTGGCCACACTGACTCTGTGGGAGCCAGTCTTTGCAGACAGGCAGAGTAACGCTGTGCGGGGCAGGCCAGGTGAATATGCAATTTGACAGTCCATAGAGCACCGGCAGCTGTGGACCCCTCATTGATGTGTCACTCATGGGGGGAGTGCCACGTATCGCGTGATGACATTATCATCTCAACCTCTGTAAATAGAGGTCTTGAGAATTCATTTGGAGGACTTTAGATTTTTAGAATTCACTCTCACTTTCTCTCTCTAGAATTTTAGAGAGAGAAACATACAGGACCTTGACTCTGACCTAAGCATCGGACCGTGACTGTCGCCGTGTATTCACCCTGCACCATTGCCTTCGCAGCACTGCCACCCTCAAGCTCTATCTGGCAAGCCCTTGGTCTCTGCCCTTGCTCCATCCTTGCTGTGTCCTACACCATCATACTTGGTATCTAACTCAGACTGCATTTCTTGTGGCACCTCCACGTCGACTACAAACCCACTTTCCTTGGCATCATTTTGGCGACTCTGCTGGGGAGGTATGCATCGCAGTGCAGTTCGTCCCTTGCTTAACACACCCAAGCAACCATGCCTCAACAACATAAGGCAATAAGGACTATCAACCAAAGTCTCAACCTAGCCATCCAAGAGGAGCACCATCTCGAGGATCAAGAAGAGACTAGCCACAACCAACTCCAGCCTCTCCTCAGGATGGATGCACCCAATGTGGCCACGATCGTCACCGCCATAATCCAACACCTTACTCCTACCATCACCGAACTCCAAGACTCTCAATCTTCTCTCATGGCTGTCATATTAGAAATGCAAAAATCAATCAAAGTCTTGACTTCACCGTCGCCGACTTCTCAAGGTGTCAGAGCTCCCCACCCTATGCCCGCTGCTCACCTCGTGTCATCCCAAGCTTTGGGGTTGGCCACTCCTGCTCAGATCCAGCCTTTGGGGCCTGGGCTAGTTGTGGACACTGTCCAAGCCCCAATGTCACGACTACCGCTGCCTTGGTCCTTTGAGCCCTTGGCAGTAAGACTCGCGGTACCTCAGCTCGTGGCGCCTCAGCCTGCCAGCCCAATTCACCCTTGCTCGGAGTGCTTTAGAGACTTAGAACTCAATTGAGATGGAGCCTAACCCTAACATAACCAACTAAAACCTAAACACAAGCCATTCCCCCCGCTTGCTCCAGTCGACCCTTCCTGACAGTCGGCCTCCTGTCGCTGGTACTGCCCCTGTGCAAACCACACCCCCAAGAAGCTGCTCCTCAACACCAACCCTTATCTACTGTTGCCGTCCCCGTAATGCCTCAGGTCACCCATCTGGGGGCTCTAGTGCTAGGATCATCCCGACAGGGCACAAATCCTCGCTTGCTTCATATGTCACCAAGCATGACCTTGACGCCATCCTTCGCCGTCTCGAGCAGTCATCCTTACCACACTCCCCCTCTAAGCTGTCAGGCCATGCTCCCTACTCCGGTAGCCTCGCTACCAAGCCCTACCCTATCAAGTACAAACAACCAGCCTTTACCTTGTTCAACAGTAAAGAGGGCAATGCCCACGAGCACCTCACCCGTTTTGTTGGCTCCCTAGATCACTACGGAGAGGACAACACTTTGAAGCTTTAGGATCTTCACAAGTCCCTAACTGGCCTCGCCTACTCTTGGTACCACAAGATCCCCGATGGTAGTATCCACTCCTGGTCTGACATGGTCCAACTTTTCCTTGACAAGTTTCATTATGAAACAGAGCGTGTGACCATCGTTGACATTGTCGGAATTCACCAGAACCCCGGTGAAGACCTCAATGCCTATGTAACACAATTTCATCACCAGTGCTTGGAATGCACTGACTTCAGTAAGGATGAGACCCTTGTACCCATTTGCAGCAAGAACATGAAAGACACCTACAGGGTCTACCTTGAAAACCTCCAGCTTCGGTCTTGGGGACATCTCAAGGAAGCTACACGACGCACTTACGACTCGGTCGGTCTGTCAAAGCCCCCAAAGCCCTAAACTCATGTTACCTTAGTCGCAGTGGTGGAAGCAACCAGTGATGACGACAATAGCCCAAGCGCCAACCCCAAGGAAGGGATGTGATCTTTGACAAGAGAAGGCAGCCAATGCCTGCCCCAGAATACCCATGCGACTTGAAAACAGTCAAAGCTCTCCTCGAGACCTGGATCAATGACAACTCCATAACCCTGCCCGATGCCAAAGAACCTACCCCGGAAGACCTAGCTCATCCCAACTACTGCCTTTATTATCGAAAAGTCTGTCATAACCTTAAGTGGTACAGGGGCCTCAAGTTCACCTTCGCTGACAAGATTGCGTCCGGCTAGCTCAAACTCTAAGTGCAGGACTAGTGCCCCACCCGCCCAAGCCCTAGCCTGCCCTAGTGCATTTTCTACACTTGTAATTTTTTTTTGTCATTTTACAAGTTTTAATATGCTCACTCCCTTTGTATCAAGGCATGTTGCCTCCATATGTTATCAATGAAGTTGCATTTTTCTGACTTAGAAACTTTTTCAAGCTTACTGACACCACCCTTGACGCAATCACCTACTCCCTTGGGGGGCTTCACCCCTACCCTACCTCACGCAGGCCAAGTTTCATCCCTCCCCTCTGCCTCACATGCCACAGCGACTTGGTGGGTGGTGGACGGGGTGGCTCGAGCCACACCACCTGTCGCCTCTATGACTCAGCCGGTCATCCATGCCAGCCCGCCATCCTAAGTCACCCCTCTCTCTCATCTCAACCCCTTGTGATTGCAGTCGCATCACCACCCTATATCCATTTCTTTTTCTTTCAACACATAGACAAAATTCCTCATTTTTCGCGGTTGGGTCACCACCCCCGCGGTCTCTTTCGACACCCCTGCCCGAGCTCCACTCTCCCTTTTCTGGGACTTAGAAAAGTTTTCAAAAAATATTTTTCCATCCCCAACCCTCTCATGCTATTTTCAACACTTAGAAAAATTTCAACAAAAATTTTCACCCTTCCATTCTATGCTCCTTCCAACACTTGGGATTTTTTCTCAACATTTAGAAAATTTTTGAAAAAAATTTCACCCCCCTCTCACCCTGCCTACTCGGGGTCGGGTCATCACCCTTCATCCTCGTTCTACAAAAATTTCATAAAATTTTTCACCCTCCAGTGGTCTCTCCAACACTTAGAAAATTTTTAAATGAAAATTTTCATCTCCCCCAACCCCCCTCATCCTCTCCCTTTCACTTACAAATCTTTCTTTATTAAAATTTTTTCACATCTCTCATTCTCTTTATGTACACATTGAGAATTCCTTGGGGGCCTCCCTTCTTCGGGCAAAAAAAAATTCAAATTCAAATTTGATTATAAAAATAAACCAAATGGGCAGAACCCACCTACGATGGCCCACCCCGCCCTGTTTCCTCTTTCTTCCATCAGCTCCCAGCGGATCCACCCGACCCATCCCCTGAAACCCTAAAATTTCAAACCCTAATCCATCTCTTTCTTCTCCATACACCTCACACCTCGTGCCGCTGCCCCTCTCCTCAATCGACCTCCCTCATCCGCGACACCTTCCCTTGCAATCCCCTCCTGACTCCCACCGGCTCGCCCACCGTCTCCTAACCTCTCATCACCCTCGGCAACCGTCGTCGCCACCACCGACGCCCCTCCCCCTCGTGCAGTCTCTGCTGTCGCCACATCGCCCAGCACCCCGTGTCGACCCTTAGCCCGGGCGACCAGCCTCTGCCACCCCCGTCACATCGCTGCCTTCATCTATAAATACTCTGCCGTGCCCATGTCACGTGATCCCTTGGCGTCCCCCCCACCCAAGTGCCCCGGCAACCATACCTAACACTCGGCCATCTGTCGCCCATGCCACCCTTTCGCTAATATAGTTATGTCCCCAGGCTCTCTGTCACACCTATCATGCCCCCGACACCTCACTCACTCTACCCCACTGCTGATACAGCAGTGCCCCCGGCTCTTTGTCACACTACCGTGCCCATGGTGCCATACATTCCGCCACGCCCATGCGCCGCGCCACTGATACAGTCGTGCCCCCAGGCTCTGTCACAAAGCCACAATCATATTACATGTCTCCTGGGCACCATACTCATTCACCACACCATGCGCCCCTACCATAGACGTGGACCATACTTTGACCTACTTTCTAGATAGTGCAGCATCTCGTGGGGATGGATGACTCCTCCGAGACACTATCTCTGCCAGGGAGCTTTTCAACTCCCCTTCTACCAGGTAGATGGCTCCTCTGGGATGCTACCTCAGCCCGTCAGGTAGACGACTCCTCCAGGATACTACCTTGACGCGCTCCAAGTGCTCCAGTACAAGGACTCACCCACGGGGATAGGCGACTCCTTCGGGACACTATCTTTGCCAGGAAGCTTTTCAATTCCCCTTTTGCCAGGTAGACGGCTCTTCCGAAATACTACCTCAGCCCGTCAGGTAGACGGCTCCTCCATGATGCTACCTCGACACGCTCTGAAAGCTCCGGCATAAGGACTTACCAGCGGGGATAGGCGACTCCTCCAGAAAACTATCTCTACCAGGGAGCTTTTTAACTCCATTTTTGCCAAGTAGACGGCTCATTCAGGATACTACCTCAGCCCATCAGGTAGACGGCTTTTTCGGGATGCTACCTCGGCCCGTCGGGTAGACTGCTTCTTCAGGATGCTACCTTGACACGCTCCGAGTGCTCCGGCACAAGGACTCACCTGCGGGATAGATGACTCCTCTGGGATACTATCTTCGCCAAGGTGCCTGCGTGACTGGCCTACGTGTTCCGGCACTGGGGGCTCGCGTCGACATTCCTAGGGATTATGATCCCTAGGTCACTCCCAGACGGGAGCAAGTCTTCAGAGGGCATCGCGCCTAGTCCACCTGGCAGTTGGGTGTCGAGTCTTCCCTACCGCTGCCAGGCCTATGGGACTCTGCAAGGGCTTGGATTGGTGGAAGCCAGTCTTTCTAGACATACAGAGTGACGCTGTGCGGGGCTGGCCAGGTGAATATGCAATTTGACAGTCCATGGAGCACCGACGGCTGTGGACCCCTCAGTAACGTGTCACTCCCGGGGAGCACCATGTGTCGCGTGATGACATCATCATCTTAAACTCTATAAATAGAGGTCTTGAGAATTCATTTGGAGGACTTCAGATTTTTAGAATTCATTCTCACTTTTACTTTCTTTCTCTAGAATCTAAAGAGAGAAACATACAAGACCTTGACTCTGACCTAAGCATCGGACCGTGACTGTCATCGTGTATTCACCATGCGCCATCGCCCTCGCAGTACTGCCACCCTCAAGCTCTATCTGGGAAGCCCTTGGTCTTTGCCCTTGCTCCATCCTTGCTGTGTCCTACATCATCATACTTGACATCTGACTCGGACTGCATTCCTTGTGGCACCTCCACGTCGACTGTGACCCCACTTTCCTTGGCATCACATTTGCAGTGGAGAAAATATTTGGTAATTGTCTAATATCACAGCATCAGCATACTTGGTGTTAGATTACCAATAATATTGTGCCAACTAAGCGAGGTTGATAGGTCAAATATCCAGCTAGACATTGAAAACCTTAAGCGTGATTTAGAAAAGATTAGAAGAATTCAATTTTGGGAAAAGTTTAAATCTCTCACCCATCATTTCATTGATCTGTTAGCCAGATGGGTTTGAATTCCTTTATCTCTCTTCCCTTCTTTCATCTACCTGGTGGTGTCGGGGACAGACTGGGCAAGGGTTTTCGGGTGGTGTGGGTAATGTCCATATAAAGCATCTTTGGAAGCTGTTGCAGTTGCAACATCTGGGACAAAGCAAGCCATATACTCCCTCCATCCCACATAAATCGATTGTTTTTTTTATTTTTTTGCATGCAGATTAAGGTTTAGGTCATATATTGTGTGTTTATCATTCTACCACTTAGAGAGAGGAGGCAAAGAAACTAGGACATGAGAGAGAAAATGAGTTAGTTGAGTGTTAAATCTGGAGAGAGAAACAGAATAAAAAAGTGTATGAAATGGTGGTCTTTTTTAGGTTATTGAAGGTAGGGGACCCTGGGATCCAATCTTCATAGGTCTCAGGCAGATGTGTCATAAGCGCATCTGGAATCGGAATAGAATAAAGACTTTACCTTCTTGACATTCTGTTTTCCAAAGACCAAAGAAAGCAAGGCATAAAAAATATTGAACTAAATATTCTCCGACGTTCACTAAATATGGGCCAGGAGAGAGAAAATGAGTTAGTGAAAAGTTAAATGTGGAGAGAGAAATAGAATAAAAAAGTGTAAAAAAGGAAATATATGTAAAAATACCTATATAATCTTTCTTAATTTGAAAACTTAGCTATTTTTGTAGGACAGTCTAAAAAGAAAATATGATTAATTTATGTGGGACGGAGGTAGAATCATTCACGTTGCACATTACCACAGTAGATACATGTTTTCTGGACTAAGCTTCATTCATGTACCATGAGTTCTTCCCATTTGCATATGGTAGAGCACATTTTCTCCTTAAACATACAAATGTGCGACTGTGTGCGTATGTGTACTTCTGTCATGGGTCAGTTTCCAAATCAAGGTTGAGGGGCCGATGAGAATGGGCTCTTGTATTGCAAAAGATGGCGTTAACTAGGGTGAAGAAGAAGAGGCAATTGATAAACCCATTAATGGATTCAAACTGAGTTGATTATTTATCGAGTAATTTCTTTATCTTTTTCCTAAAATTCCTGTCGGTGGAGAAGATAGCAAGGTAGATGGTGGATGATGAAGAAGGGAGAGAAAATAGGGCAGGTTTTTTGTTTTTGTTTTTCATTTCTTTTTCATCAAAACTTAATCACAGTTAAGGTTTAATGTCCAGCTGGACATTTGGCCCACAACTTATCAACATTGCTTGGTTGGCATAATATCATTGGTGTCAAACACCATGTATATTGATGATATGCGATAACCACCAAATATTTTCTCCTTTGAGTGACAACTTTTAACATCACTAAATAAGTATAATAGAAAAAAATTATTGACTATTAATTAATTGTCATTATATGGGGTGTTGTAACTATCTTCCTACTGCACGGATAACAACCAAAATTTTTCGAAGCAAAAAAAAAATGGTATAGCATGTATCTTTAAGAAAATGAGATTATTTTTACTAATATACTTGAAAGAAGTTGGTGAATATTTGAGTGTGATGTTTTTAAAGATAGAATTTAGATAGGTAAACTAACCATAACTATAAGTCATTCGGTATGGGCCACATAGGATTCAAGAATTGAACTTTAATGCGGAATATATATATATACACACACACACACACCATGATGCACAATATGGATGTGTTTGGCGCGTGTTTTAAGAGCTCTGAATAAAATAAAAATAATACTATGTGGCGTTTGGCCGAGCCTAAAGGGCGGACTACTAATCCGTTGAATTGCTTTTATTCCACTAGAGTGGGGTAATTCTTTACTAGGGAAATGCTTTACTTTTATCCAATGCAGTGGGATTGCCAATTGATGGTCATGTAAGTCAATATGTGGGGGTTGGGGGGGGGGGGGGGGGCAGCGATTGGCTGTTGTGGTGCATTGGGTAATCGTCGAGGAAGGTAATGAAGTGTTTGGTGGTCCTTGAGGCAATTGGTGGTTAAGTACGATATGTGGGTGATCACTACAAGAAAAAGGAGCTTTGGCGATGGCTAAAGATGGAAAAGCGGTCGTTAATCATTTTTAGCGACTGGAAACAGCGGTCGTAAAAATGGTTGCTAGAGGCCTAATCGATAAATGTTAGCGACTACATTTATTGAGCGGTCACTAAATTTAGCAACCTTTTTGACCAAATTTAGTGACTGCTCATGCGGTTGCTAAGTACTTTTTGATTTAAATTGTTTTTTATTTAGCGACTGCAGTGTCCAATTTAGCGACCGCTTTTGCGGTCGCTCAATACCTTTTAATTTAAATTATTTTTTATTTAGCGTCTGCTCTGTCCAATTTAGCAACTGCTCTTGCGGTTGCTAAATACTTTTTTTAATTTAATTTTTTTTAATTTAAACCTGAATTATTGCTTTAAAAAGAAGCTCTATTTTAACCTCCTGTCTAAAACCAATTCACACATTCAACCTGTTATCCAAAAATAAATCGCACATTCAACCTGTTGTACACATTCAAAAACAAGTCCTGAATTCATTCCAAAACTCATTCAAAACAAGCACATTAACAAATATTTACATAATCAAACTATAGACATAAGGCATTACAATCACGTCAAAGTGACAAAGAAAAATGTCAAGTCTCCATTACATACACAGTCTTGAACCAAAATTGAAAAAATGAGTCAAGTATATGTTCATGAGCTACACAACTACAATAGGAACCCCAAGAACATACTAGTCTGCAGATTCTTTAACCTCGTCATCATTATTTTCTTCATCCCTTGTTGATGGCACGTTCGATCCAACAATATCCTCACTGACTTGAGAATCACCGGCAGAAGGCACAATACCGCTCTGCATGAAGCCATACAAATAAGTCTACACAATTGTAGTAATACCTTATCCATAGCTATATAATCAAATCCAGATCACAAACTAAATGAACACAATACATAACTACTTAAGAAAATTGGTATTACTTGTTGTTTGGCTCCGGGCATAATAAAACCTTGTTGGACATCATAGCAATTTTTGCTTCAACAAGTCTATCTAAGTGCTCTTTCTCCGTCTCTTCAAACTGAGAACAACTACAACTAGTCGCACCTGATGACTTTGGTCTGCCTAGCAATGAACATGCGGATTGACAAGGGTGGCCGAGTACACGGTCCTTCTTAGGACCCCCTGTAGCTTCTGACCATAAAGAGATCTCGTCCATTGCTTGGCTGCCATCTGCCTGCATGTTAGCCTCAAATTTTTCTTTATATGCATTCTGTATAAGAAAGTAATAAATGTTATAGCAACCAATAAGGATACAATATGAATGCAAAAGTGAAGAATAGTTGATTGCTTACTGCAAACTGCTCTGCCTAATCTGAAATCTAAATCTTATCTTTTCTTTTATGTATGACCTCAAAGCTTAGGACCTCTTTTGTCAGGGACTTTTTCTCTCAGCTTCAGACTGTGCATTAGATATGGATGTGCGCTAGCACTATGCTTCATCTTTTTCTCACTATTCGCCAATATCTTTGCCTCGCTCATTGAGCTTGGCCTAGTCAATTGTAGACCAATGATCCACTAGCTGCCCCTACATGGCTTTTGAGAAGTACTCGGGATTGAAGTCCCTGGCCATAGAAATATATGTCCCCTCCCCTTACACTAAGCTAGAACATGGCTCCTTGTATTGAGCATCCACTTCTTGTAATTTTTTGAACAATGCCACTCCCAAGCCTGCCTCCCAAGTTCTCTATCAAACTCGAATTTAAACTAGTCCTGAACTTAATTTAACACAATTTCAAATACAATTAGCAAGAAAAAATCAGCAATAATGTACTTTTGAAACCAAATAAAGCAATGAAAAGTATTCAATAGACGATCCTTACCAAGAACTTCCTCCAAACAAGCTCCTTGTCTGATTCGGTCCACGCCTTCTACGTCGGATAAGGCCGTCGAAGGTAGGCTTTGATAATAGAACCGATTTTGGTCCTAACGCAATATTTAACAAAGCTAATTAAGTTACATCACAAGAAATACGTCAATCCCGAAAAATAAAGTATTAAGTTAGATAGGTTAGCTAAAAGATGGTAAGAATTGAGCTTTGAAAATTGGAAACATACTAATTGTTGAGAATATGAACAGTAATCCTCTACTCTAGGATGGCTGGAAGAGGTATCCCACGTATGATACCTCTAGGTATAGATGCAGTGGAAGCTACAAATGATGAAACGGAAGACGTGATATATTTTGCAATAAATATGTTATAACAACAAAATAGTATTGTCTCACCATGTACTGAAGCTACTGATGACATTGGCTATTCATCAGTAGCATCGTCATCAATCCTGGGGAGGGGGGCTGACTTGGCCAGAGCATGTCCGCGGTGGCCACCTCCACGACCTCGAGGTGCACTGGACCTCGATATATATACAAAAAAGCACTCGGGAGTAGCATAAGAAAACCTCAACAACAAATATCAAAACTAAAAGCAATTAATATGTTTAGAGTTCCGAATATAATTCACTTGAATAATAAAAGACTTAAGTACAAAAGTTAATTGATAACAATGTTTTAGCTCTATATAGTCGACCACCATCATTAATAAACAACTCAATTTAAATAATAAACACCTAATTGCAAAAGTAGATTGATAAGAATGTTTTTGCTTTACACAGTCAATTACTATCACTAATAGACAACTCAAGGTCTTCCTCTTCCTCGTCATCTTCGTCCCCTTCATCTTCATCATCATCTTCTTTAACTTCTTCTTCAAAATTATCATTATCCACGCATTTTTTCAAGTCCATAAGAGGGCTTCAGCATTGACCTCGTCCCAGCATGGCCTAATCACAAAGAGGCTCATCAACAGATCATTCCGTCTTTTAACTTTTGTAGTTAACTAAAAGTTGCTATCAAAATAATTAAGCTGGTCATGATTTGCATTTGTACAAGTCATAAGATCATCTCAAGTTGGTTATGTAAGATAAAAGTACCAATTATCATTTCTAGGGACCAAAGGCGCCAAAGAATGGCCTCTCACTAAAGTAACCCAAAAATTGACCTTTAATCCATCAAATCGGACCTTCCAAGGAATTACTTCTTGAAAACATTTTTCCAATCACCTTGAATTCTAGTACTTGGTATTTCCACTTTCAGATTAAAAAGGTCACATTGGACATGCTAATGTTTGCGGTCGTTAGCGAACTCAGAATTAATGTGTTCATTCTTTCTTGCCTCTTGACGAGCATTTCTCTTGAAATGGAAACTTAGACTAAAATAGAGATATAGGCACCCAGAAAGACAAAGAAATGACATAAATTTAATAGTGAGGGCTTTTAAGGGGGGGGGGGGCTCAGGCCTTGAACACGAATCTCACAATCAATAGACAGCAAAAGCTTCTAGCATAAAAGGAAAAATGAAGAAAAAGACTTAAACCCAAGTAATGTTTTGTGGTGTTAAATTGTACTTTTCGTATCTCATTTCTTCCTCTTATCTATTGAAGATTACTATGTTGCAACTGCCAAAAATTGCTTGTTCAGTTTTTTACAACTACTAAAAACTGTTTGTCCGTAGCTTTTTTTAACCGTTGTCGATTACTCTACCTTTACTGGCAGCTTTATAAAACTACCATTGAATCTCCTTCGAAGCAGGGCCCATGCTTTATGAACTTTAAAAACCATTTATCTTACACGTTATTGACAACCACATATTATAATCGGAACCAACTTTAAATAGAATGACAAGTGACTTAAGTCTCCAACTTCTTTACCATGTATACGTGTCCATATCTTATTGGTCACGCTAAAACTTTCATCTCGTAGGCTAACAAGCTATTGCAATACCTGCTTCATAGTCACGAGAAAGACCTTTACTAAGGCTATCATGGTCGCCTTTAGTCTTGTCATCGAGGAAGCAATGACACACCCATCAATTCTAGCTGTTGATTCTTTGCCCCATCCACGTTTTGATCCATGGTTTCTTGGATTTGGTATGAGTTGGTTTGTGAAGAAAGTAATATTTTTAATTAAAAAATGAATATATGTTGGAAAAATTGGACATGCAAAATTTTGCAAGTAAGTTTTTCTATGCAAGAGTGTCGTTTACAATATTTTTCCCTCAAGTAATCTTCTAATGCACTATCAAAGGGCTCCTAGGTAAGTTCCATGTTAGGATTTCTTTTACATTTCTTACCTCATCTTCTTCATAACTCATCAATTGCAGGGCGACGCGTGCGACTAGTTCTCTCCACATAAATGTCTTTGCTGTCCATGGATACCAACAATAAGCACACTCCATCATAGCAATTGCCCATGAATCCCTCTGTTTAATTACATCCTACTGTATAGTTTGATAATGGCAACCTTATTCGACCAAGATGGTCGTAGCAGCGACGAAGATGGAAGTGACGAGATTAGATTTGAGAAGATGGAGATACATGCTTTGTTGAAAGCCAAAAGACAAGATTACTTGCCACATTTGCAAACTAACCACACAATTCAAAAGGGTATAACCAAAAGCTTTTCTTTTCCAAAAATATTTTCTTATGCATATGCAAAGCTATGGTCCCCCTGTATATTCTAAAATGAAAAGCATCACTGTGGGAGCATCATCCTCTGGGTACATCTCAACGAACACGTCATCATTAACAAATCCTCTTTTGGTCTTGATAACAGTATGCCAACTTAGGTCTTTCCTTGTCACACTCTTTGCATAAAAGACTTGTATTACTTGAGCTGCAAATACAAATGGTTCGTATGATCCAACCCTTGACCTCATAAGAAAAAAGTCATTTCTCAGTGAAGAATGCATGTTTGCAAGTGTGAAATACAGTATAAAGATGGATGGGTGACATCACATCTCAAATGGATACATCCAACGATACTGCATAGGTCCGCCTACTCTAACCTCATATGCTAAGTGAATGGTCAAATGCTCCATCGAATCAAAGAATGATGGGGAAATTTTTTTCTCTAGTTTGCACATTATCTCAACAATGTTTTTCTTAAGAATCTTATCATCACTCTCTCGGAGCATCTTTGAGCATAAATCGTGGAAAAAATGGCTAAGTTCAGTCAATGCTTCATTTACTGGTATAAATCTTTCCATGACGGTGGCGGTCGGCTGCCAGTTGCATGTGCCTGATTGGGATTGTCCCGGCGCACTACAAGAAAAATAACTTTTAGTTACGGACACTTCCGTCGCTAAAAGCCTGATATCCGTCTAAAAAAAGCTTTAACGACAGACACCCCGTCGCTAAAACTCCGTTGCCTACAACCCCGCCTCTAAAAGTTTTGCAATGAAATTTTCAATCCGTCGTCTAAAGTTACCTTCAACGATGGAAATACAAATACAATTTGCCTCAGATATTCCGTCGCTAATTCTATTTTCTGTATTTTAATTTTTTTCAGAAATAATTTATTAACTAAAATATTTAGCGACGAAATTTCGTGGCTAAACGTTTGTCGTTTAAAACTTTAGCGAAGAAATTCCCATCACTAAAAGTTGTTCATTTAAAATTAGTTATACATTTAGCGACGGAATCTAGTCCGTCGCTAAAAGTCAAACTAATTTTAAATTTTTTTTATTTTTTTAATACCTCAACCTGTCATCACAATCCAACAATAAAATATATTTTTCCTAAATTCAGGAGAGCATGAAATCGGGGTACATTAATAGAGTAGGGGAGGGGAGTACAAGTTGGGGGGGGGGGGGGGGGGAGCGGGATACAAAGAGTTAGGAAGGGAAGGGTTGATCAGGGTTCGGCGAGTCCCAGATCTGATGGGTCCTGCTAATTGTCCTCGTCCACGGGGGGCAATATAATCCAGATCCGACTCGGCATGTCCAGCAGCAGTGCCCTACATGTAAAGGCACGGACACATTAATGCGACGGACCTCGTCCTCATGTAATAACGAGTGCTCCACGGTCGGTGTCTGGGTCTGTGGAGATGCACCGGGGTGTGGGGACGCTCCTATCACGACACGTGCAGTCATACTGGGGAGGCCGCATACGCGGCCTAATTAAAACTAATTAACTTTAATTAAACTCTAGTTTACAGTAATTATTCCTAATTAAACCCAACTAACACCGATTTGCCCTAATTAAAACTGATTAATCATAATTAACTGTTAATTTAATCTCTAATTAGCCCTTATTATTGCCTATTAACCTAATTAAACCCTGATTATCTTGATAAATCGTAGACAAACCCTAACTATACCCAATAGGGTATTAATTGTAATATGTTTTAATTAGGCTCAATTAGCCCGAATTAGCCCTAATCAATCCCTGAATAACATTAATTGAGTCTAATTAAACACAATTAACTGTAATCAACCCTAAATAGCTCGAACTATCTAAGTTGCCCCTAATTAACGCATTAACTTGGCATGTTCACCTTAATCAGTTATTATATATTTATGTTCGGTAAAAAATCATTTGGTCATAGTGAACTTGAGTAGAGAAATTAAATCATAATTCCTAAATCCTTTAATATCTAACGATCCACCAAATCAGGATTCTCAAGTAAACCCGATGTTTTTTATTGGTAAGTAATGGACTCAAAAATTTTTCTTAACTCGTCATGTTGAACCATCTCATCTAAGATCTTATCTTCCGGGACTTCAAATAACACTTTTGACTCACAACTCTCCATGTCTGCAGAAGAGAAGACTTTCTGAGACAAAAAATCTTTCTTAGTCTGTCGCAGACATTTCCTGCCCTCCATTGTTCTTGAGGTAATTAGATGATAAATACACACAGTTTTCTTCATACCGATCCCGTATGCCCGACAATTAATTAGATGATAAATATACACAGGGTTTAATTAGGTTAATAAGCAATGATTAAGACTAATCAGAGATTAAATTGACAGTTAATTAAGCTTAATCAGTTTTAATTAGGCTAATTAGGGCCGATTAGGGCTAATAAGGGCTAATTCAAGCTAAATAGGGTTAATGCTAATAAGGGCTAATTCAACCTAAATAGGGTTAATTGGGTTTAATTAAACTTAATTAGGGTTTAAGTAAGAGCTAATTAATGTTAATTAGAGTTAATGTGTTAATTAGGATTGAGTCGCTTTAGAATTCATTGAGTTCATTCGCAGAATTGATATTGTCCCACATGTGATTGAGTCTAAGTTTTAAGAATATAGTTCGGGTTAGATTGATAATTATGGTTAATTAGAAATATATTGATAGGGTTTAATTAGAGTTTAGTTAGGGTTACCTAAGAATGTGTTAGGGGTTAATTGAGGGTTAATCGGGGCCAATTAGAGTTAGTTATCTTTACTTAGGGTTAATCAGGGTTATTTATGTTTAATAATAGTTAATTATGTTTACTTAGGGTCAATCGAAGTTAATTACAATTAATCAGGGTTGATTAGGGTTGATTGGGGTTGATCAGGATTAACTAAGTTTAATGAAGGTTACCTAGGGATGTGTTAGGGGTTGATCGGGGTTAATTATGGTTAATTGGGATTAATTTTGTTTACTAAGGGCTAATTAGGGTTATCTAGGTTTAATAATAGTTAATTAGGTTTAACTAGGGTGAGTTGGAGTTAATTAGGGTGCATCGAAGTTAATTACATTTAATCGGGATGATCAGGATTAACTAGGTTTAATCGGAGTTAATTACAGTTAATCGGAGTTAAATACAATTTGGTTACTTCTTCTTGTAATGTACTATCATTCTACTCCAAATTAGGCCGATACTTATCATTTTCTATATTACCCAACCTGAAAAGAAAACTTATTAGAATTTTATTTATCAGCCGTAAAAAAATTGTTGAAATATTCATTCCCATAGAAAATTGAAAATACATAAGCATATCACCAGATGTAGAACAACCTCTTGTACATTCTATCGTTATAAAACCAATTGAGCAATTGAGTATTAACCAAGAAGAATGCGAAAGACACAATTGAGCGAAAAATACAACCAGAATAGATCCAAATTCTTCTATATCAAACTCCTTGTAAGATCTCAAAATCTGTTTTTTTTAAGTGTGGATACGATAAGATCACTTTGCCCAACAATTGATAAATATCAATTTATTGAATACTATAAATTGTTACGAAGTGAATGAATCATCCAAAGGTTAAGAAAGCCTATCTAGGAGCTTAATAATGGAGAGCGAGTGTTTTTTTATGCAAAGCGAACCCAAAGTCCTTAACAATAGTGGTTACAATATTTAAATATCTAATGCCTTGTTTTGTTAGGAAGGAGGTAAATATAATGGTCTGGCCTGTGATTTAGTTGGCATCAAAATGTATCAAATAATGTAGATCTGTGTGAGTAAATGGATCAATCTAATTTAACTGGGTTTGATAGTTCTTAGTAAATACTTTAACAGTCAGCAATGAGTAAATCTTAAACAAATACGAGAAGTCCTAAGGTATAGCGAAGTTGTTGTCCCGAAGGGTTAGCCTAGTTGGGGTACTTGTGGACCTAGCTGAAGGCTCCTAAACACGTGAGTGTTATCGGCAGCTTTATTATATATTAGGTTAAAAACCCCAAACACCTCAGAGCTCTCGAGAAGTACTTGCTTCTGGAATATCTAGGGCATTTAAAGTCCCATTTTGTAGCCGACTCATGGCATGCTACCCCCATTGTAGAGTTGGTTAATTTCAAAGCAAGGAGCGCTCATACACATGAATACTTGATAGTCTAGTCTAGCAATTTTCTTCATAGGACCTAGTTCCAAACCTAGCTTTGATGTTCAAGTACTTACTTCCTCAATTTTTTAGAAGAGAGGTGCATACATGAGTCTGATCAGTGATACTTCCATTACATAAATGTTCAGAAGTCTCCACATTTGACTTAATCAATCTAGGTAGTAAGCAATGAGCAGATATGGAACAACACCAAGGAGGATTTCTAAGGCGTTCAAACTGAATGCCTAGAAAAAACTTAATGTGATAGATCCTTAATAAGTATTTAATATTAGGTCTTTGTCAGGTTAGGCATTGTGCTTTTTTTGGCTATCTTAAACCATTAACCTTCTCATTTGTCCATCCTTCGAAGTTTTTTTTTTTTTGCATGTAAACAAATCAGGCAAGTTATCTGCCTTATTTTTCTTGATTAGTGCTTCTTAATTCTAACTCAAAATGCATCCACTTCAGCCCACTCCTTAATTATTTCTTCAGCCCATGTGTATGTTGTACCTTAAGCTAATGTCATCAGAAGAATTATAACTTGGAGATATTGATGCACTTCTCGTAACCTAGCACTTTTCATCAATATCCAACCTTTCATCTGCATAAAAAATTATTAAACTACTTTTAACCAGCTACATGAAGGTCCTTGAATCTACAATTGCAAAAGACATAGTACATAGATTATCATGCAAGATCCCCATCAAAGTAGTCAATTTAATTCAGGTAGTAGAATACGTGAATATGCATACATGTGATTGCAAATATACAGTTCATGTATTAATTTTTAGAGAATGTAGCAAAGAAAGCAATCCTTTCTTTGCCAACAATGTCCCAAATCTATGCCTCGACCATCTCATGGTCGATTACAAGCGTCTTTGTCTGGAATTCAACTCCTATTGTAGCCTCCCAATCCACACTAAATTCGTTCCTCGCAAACCTTGAAGGGAAGAGAGAGGTGGCCGGATTCTGGTGGTGGGTAGGCAGAGGAGATGGACGGATAATGATGGAAGAGAGAGATGGCCGGATTGTGGTGGCCGGTAGGCGGAAGAGATGGCTGAATAAGGATGGAAGAGAGAAATGGCCAGGCTATCGACAGAAAGAGAGAAAAGAGATAGAAAGGATAAGCGACAGGGAGAGAAACAGAAAGAAAATTAGGGTTTAAAACAATTTCATGCCTCGACGGGCGTAGTCCGTCGCTAAAGGTCAGCCTCGAAAAGTCATAAAAATTACTTTTACCGACGGAATAATATCCGCTGGTAATTATCCGTCACTAAATCAATTTTAAAATATTTTTTCACGAGCCAAAGAATTCGTCAAAAAATCAAAAATTTGAAAAATACCTTTAGCGACGGATATTTCTTGGTAAAGGTTCGTCGCTAAAGATATTTCTAATGGAAGATTCCACTGGTCAATATGTTTAGCAATGGACCTTTAGCGGCGGAACAATGTGTCGCTAAAGGTCACTTTTAGCGATGGCTTTTGGACCATTGCTAAAAAAGTCCATCGGCAAAACCAAATTTTCTTGTAATGGCGGTGCTGCTACATGCCGTGATGGCGATCTTCATCAGGGCTGGTGGCATTAATAGGATTCGGCAAGGGCAGCAGCCGATGATGGGAGACGGCAACAGCGCTCCCTCCAATTGTTCTTAGTGATGGTGGTGTTACTTGTTGTGACACCGGATGGCATTGGTGTTGGTCGATGGCACTGTCTTCATAGGTTGCCGTAGGTTAATCCAGATGACAGCAACAAGGTATCACCATTGAAGAAGTGGAGGCCCACGGTGGTGGGTGGCCTGATTATGCGCGATGCCGGTAGTAGGGTTTCGACTCATGGGGCGACAACGCTGTTGCCTGGCTTCTCCCTCTTCTCCTTTTTTTGGTTTCCAAGTGTGGCTGATTCGCCAGCTTTTTGATGATGGCGAGTAGTACTGTTAGGTCGATTGTGGTGCCGGTGACTCCGGTGGCAGATGGTTGCGCGGTCGTGGAGGCTATCTTTAGTGGCAGTTTGTGAAATCGATGACTTCGGTGTCTTGATGGTTGTGCAGGAGTAGGGTTGCCCATGTAGGTGCTATCGATGGTGGTGGTGCCGCTACTGTTTAGGGTTTTGCCCATGAGGGTGGTGATCTATTAGCTATGCACGATAGTGCTGCTTGATGCGTACTGCAGAACCCCTTTTTTTCTCTCTTGTGTTGCTGCTCCGACAGCTTCATCGTGATAGTGGTGATCGATGGGAAAGCTGGGAGCTCCATGCTTTGCCTTGTAGACCCACGGTAGGGGTGTGGGGGGGGGGCGTTTGGTGTGACGATGGTGCTGCAATTGGATTGACAACCTATTTGAACTAGTCACGACGGTAGAAGGCAGTAGCGGTTGCGCTGTGGATGGCAGTGGCCGCAACAGCTTCTCCGACCGGGGGTTATACCCATAGGCTTGCTAGCGCTCCCTTTACTCCTATCATTGTTCCTTTTTGGATTGATTGTTGTTTGACTGGAGGACCGTTTGATGACGAAGGGGCCGTAGGTGGCTTGACCACCAGTGGTAACTTGAGATCCTTTCTCCAAAAAATTACGATGTGGTTATTATGAGGTCAATTGGCTAGGCTGACGCGTCCTACAGATGGAGTTAATCTGTTACTGCTAAAAATATGCTCTGGTATGCTCCGAAACCCCAACCAATAACGATAACTTGCGAGATAAAAAATGAGTGATTGCCGATGGAATTCCCGACGGAGAACTCTCTGATGCTTAAGACAGAGCGCAGCTACATGTTAGAACTTTAAAAAAGCATGGAAGGATTGTGTGTCTGTGGGTTGTAGCTGTCTGCATACCTGGGGATAGCCCCTTTATATAGTTGTAGGTAGAAGACCACTAATAGGACTGGACCATTGGCCAGATCTATTAGGATC